>JAPMOR010114190.1:7031-43865 GCA_026543865.1 Argiope aurantia | reverse complement strand
ATCTATTTATAAAGCAACCTTTTTAAACATCGTTTCCAATGTGCACATTCCTTTCAATGTTCCATTCAACCATTGTTGGTATGTTGCAAGCAGTTTCAACTAACATTTGAAGATACCAATGAATCCAAAAAAAAAAAAAAAACTTTCTAAAGAAATCTAAAAGAAAGAGCCGAACACGTGGAAACTAGAAAAGGAAAAACTATTTAACTTTCTTTGAATATTCAACGCGAGCTAGAAAACAGACAAAATGGCTCAAAATACCCCCTCCCCTTCTCCAAAAGAAGGAATTAGAATAGTCTCTTCTGTGTATTGTCATTTCTTTCTAAGAATTTTCAGGAAATAGGGCGAGCATTCCGACTGAATTGAAATTTATGTTTAATTCTAATAGCCATAACTTTCAGTGGTTTGTCGCTTTTTAAAGTGAAATCTGTCTAACATATTCAGACTAAATCTCTAAGATAAAACTTGCATTTTAAAACAAATATTGGATTGCTATTTATGCGGATAAATTATTAGTGTGATAATCTGAGCACTAAAGAAGATGGCCGGTCTTTTATTTTGCTTTCACAGACCAAAATGCTGTTAAAGATTTTTTTATTTTTATTTATCGAATAAAATTGCCTTTTTAATACAAGTACTTTAATTTTACATTGATATTTTTCTTAACAATGTTTCATCATAAAATGAACTCAAATAAATATATAATATGCTGATAAACTTAAACTAAGCTTAAAACAAAAAGTGGCATCATTTTTTTAAGATTATTAATTGAATATAAGCTACTCTTAAATTATTCTATTTTTTTAATTGAAATACAGCTTTTAAATATTCTTTTTCAAACTTCATTTGATATTCCGAATTTCGTACACTCAGAGAAATATTCACAGATTCAAATATTTCGCGAATTCAAAATAAAAATATTATATTTAAAGAAAATGAAGCTTGACACATAATTGAATCGGACACTATATGCACATTTAAGAATCAACTAGAATGAATTGTTTTATGAACTGATGCAATAGAAAACACTAAAAGTTTAACCAAATATAAAAAAAATGGCAGACATCTCCTAATTTGGGATTATTTAACCAAAGTATGGATTTTTCTCCAATAGCTGTAATAAATCTAAATCAACGAAAGTTCTATGAAAGAAATCTCAAAACTTCAAAATAAAAGTCTAAAAAGTTTCGTTTTTAAAAAAATAACAAATTTTTCATTAATCTGAAAAAATCTAGATTTTGACTGAAATAAAATTTAAAATAAAAAGTATATTTACATGAATTATGTACATGTTTACAACACCTTCGACAGAAAATAGTCTCATCATTTAACAAAAGTATTCTAGCAAGTATTTCATTCCTAATAAAAATAACTAATCCACGCAAATAATTCTAAAAAACATAACAAATTATTCATACTTCATAATAGTATTTTTAGAAACTTAGATTCTGACTTATTTACTACAAAATAATATAAGTACTTCCTCAGATAGTACAAAAGGAAATAAACCAGCGCTTATTGATAGCAAAAATAATTCAAAAAGCCTTCTTCGTCTAATACATTTTACTAAAGTATCACAAATATATTAATTAATATTTCATTAACCTTTTTTTGCTCTTTTATTTAAAATTAATGAGCGAACATAAATGATCACAGTCACAATGAATATCTTTGGACTTAACAGCAGGAAAATCTTGGTTCATCTAAAACTTAACTATGCGAACTTATAAAAGTTTTTACATCGCAAAAATATTAGAATTAGAAATAATTCCATCTAGAAATAAGTTATCTCCATAACAAAAGAATGAAAAAATACAAAAAGCATACAAATCCTTACCTCTTCATCATTTTAAAAGTTGAATTCTTTCTAAAAAGGCTGTTGTTTATAAAAATTATACTACAAGCTTTGACCTAAGCCTGAATTACTGGAGCTCTTGCACTAAGTGAACAAGGTATATAAATGGGTAAAGGGGTCCCAGAATAGAACTATTTCTTCATACTCCCCTTTTTCAGAGACCGATTGTCCAGCCCTGGCGTAAAGGACATTTTAAAAACGAGAATCATTCTATCTCATAGGTTTATATAACAATAAGCGTACTTGGATAGAAAGCATGCTACCCCCCCCCTCTTCCCATTAATCATTTTTAAAAGCATTCTCGGAGATGGTGAACTTTTGCAACTTGGTGCAATTTCAAATTGTGGGCCGTCTCAGTTTTACCGTTTAGAAAAATTCAGAATCTTGAATATTATTAATTTAATTTTGTACGTATGGATGGATATGTCCAGTAAGAGGTGTATTGCCTTTTTTTCTTTGGGGAGAATTGGTTTAAAATGAGTTAATGAAATGAGAAACTAAAATAATTTCTTTCTTTACGCCCTTACTTAATTTGAAGTATGGTGGTTTTGTTTCTTGAACCATTTATATCAATGAAGAACGATTTAGTTTTTAATCCATTAGAAACTAAATCGAAAGTAAGTAAGAAAGTAAATTTTCAATGCAAGAAATATTTTTTTTCTTCATAAAGTAATTTAAAACCTGAAAGCCATGTAGTAAATACTTTGATATCAGAGGTTCAGAAAACAAACCACGTTATTTGGAAAATTTAAGATGCGCATTCTAGATGGATTGTTGTTCTGCCAAGATAATAAGTATAATTTCGTCATTTGCTTGAATTATTAATCAGAATTTTTCGAATAATAAATCAAACCGAGGCTCGGATTGATATAAAGTATACAAAACACCCGAATTTGCATTAAAAAAAATCTTTGTTCCTAACTTCTCTGACTGGATAATCCAAAATTTCAAGGAACTAATTTTAGCTTAAAATTTCATGTCGCTTTTATAATTGCGAGTATTTTATTGCTAAAAATAAAAATTTCGATCAAGTATTATTTCTATATATTATTTTTGTGGAATAAGGATGTTTGTGGAATAAGGATGTTTGTGGAATAACATTTAATGTTAAATTTTGTCAATGACGTTTAAATTCAACATAAAGGAACAATCCTTTGTTGGAAATCTAGAACAGAAAATTGTTCAAAATTTTAGATTTTTTTTAGCAGGTCATGAAATAAACATATTGAACAAACGGTAATTTCACCAGGAACTCTTGAAATGAGAAAATTAACTATAAACTTTCTGAAATTCAACTAAGTCAATATTTTTAAATATTAAAAATTCTTGACAGCATTTTCTAATTGCACAGACTGTTAATTTAAAGACATGCATACTTTTATGTTAAAAATATGCTTTATAAAATAAAAATAAAAATGCATCCTTGCTTTTTAAGAAATTTAATTATGCTAAAATTCTTAAATATTAAAAATATTTAGTACATATTCATTTGTGAACTATTTGGAGAATTCTAAAATTCTATTTTCAAATAGCATGGGCTGATAATTAACACTATTGTATACTTTTATGTTTTGAAACAATCTATTCGCAAACCAAAGGGCAAACCAAATATTTTTAAAAATTTAAATATTTATTTTCCTACATAATATTACGAAAGAGTCACTTTTATTATTTCTCAACATTACAAATGTTTGTCTTTTTTTTTCCCCTGACCCTTTCCCGGCTTTGATTGATGGTAACCTTACTAATAACATCGAGGAGGATAGAAAAAAAGTCTTCGAAAAATGAGATTGACAGTGGCTATTTAGACTATTTCTGAATAGAGCCCCCCCCCCATCTCATTTTCCCTTGCCTTTCAAATTTCGAGAATTCTTTCATAATGGAATTTCCCTCCAGTCAAAATTGCCACCTGTATATCTTGCGAGCTTCCTGTGTGCCACCTGTTTAGCTTTAACAGCATCTTCATCTACATACAAAAGGCTTAAGAAATCAAAATAGCCAAAAAATTCAAGGTACAGAACAAGAATTCGATAATAAATTTTGAAGTTTGGTTCTAGTTTTCAAAAATAAATCTTCCCTATTTACATATTTTATAACTTGCTACTTTATTATTTATGATATATATATGTAATGTTGTGACAATTGCCAAATATTATAATACGAGACATTTAAGTGCCAAATAAATAAAACACGAACGAAGTGGGTAAGTAGTGGTTTATTTTACTACAATAAAAAAACCATTTTAAAAATCTTATGAAATGAACATTTGGAATAACAAAAAGAAGCAAAGTTAATCCTTTTTAATTCACCGATATTTTAATATAGATTATAATTTCTTAATTAAATCAATTTCTTAATTTATAAAATCATGTTTGGGCACAATTATTTTAAAATTTTAATGAAAAATTAAAATTGTTTCATCTGTCTCTACTGGCAATCTTTTCTCTTTTTTTTGTTCGATAATTGAGTTGATACTATTGAAAATATTGATCATTAGTGTGCTGACTTGGCAAATATATATTCGCATAGATTTCTTAAGCCTTTTTTATCAATTATATTTTGTATCTACAAGAAAACTTCTATCATTTATTTTCCATACACGATTTCATAGCTTTGATTGGTATTATTTTTCTGGTAGAATAGAATCTCAATTTTTCCAATGACGATTTTTCATATTTTTTAGTCATGGCAATAGTAAAATGCAAGACAAATTGTAAAAGGAGACGGACTGCCAAGCTTAGCCCGGCAGGTTTTTTTTAAAGAATATATTTGGATACAAATCCCATACTAATTACGTAAGAATCTTTTTCAATCTTACCTACATATGAACAGGTCGTTTAAATAAAAAAAAGTCATGAATACATTTAATTTAATATGTTATTCAAAACCATCTGCTATATTACAGTTTTCATTTTAGAATTTATTTATCATTACTTATATATTTGAACTTGCACTCAGTTTTACTATGGCGAAACCGAATTCGACATGATGATATATGACATTGTCAGCATGAGAGCAGATAAAAAAAAAGGCTCTAATAGTTAGTTATAAAAAACTATGTGTGTAAAATTGTGTTTTTTCAGAAAAGGCACTTATATAGATAAACTTAAAAAACAAAACCTTATCTGAATATAAATTTGATCCAAATCGTTACAGCTTTTTACGAGATACATGAAATAAATATATATAAAAGAATTGCACAATTAAAGATATAAGATACGAAATAGCTTTTATATTTAATGTGGAAATCCTGACTATATATTACCAAATTTGTTTTTATTTCTGCTGCAATTCATAAATGATTATGTCAGTTAAGGAATGATCAACTTCGTATAGTTCTTAAAAAAGCCGCCGGATTTCGATACCAACGGAAAGGAAACATTTCCGTCTAAGCCAATTCTCTTAATTCTTGCAATTTCTCTCTTCAAGATCGGGCATCGTGGAAATGAAAATGAAAGATTGATTCCATAAATTTCTCTAATTATATTATATAAAGTGACTGTATTCAGTATACAATCCTTTGAAAATATCTTCCATCAAGCTATCTCTGGTACGTTAAAACACTATTTTTTCAATTCTATTCTTGTACAGATTCTTCACGCGCATGATGCAATGACACTTTCGTACACATTATCATTGCTATAATTAAATTTTAAAAATTAAATTATGACCAAAAATCACGCCTAAAACATAATCATGCTACGATGTTTGGAACTAGAAGCTGGAATCAGTTTAAAATTTTATTTACTTAGCATTTAAAAATGAATTGTTGTATTGTTATATTTCGAGAGGGATGAACTCATGATTTACTACTTTTTTAATAAATTTATCGACATATTTTTTGTCAGGAAACACTCATTGTATATATATATATATATATATATATATATATATATATATATATATATGAAAATTAATCTTTTATTTAGTATTTAATTTTCGCCAGATGAAAAAACTATTATCGCTCAATCAATTAAATAATTATTTTTATTTAGTTGGATTCTCTATATTTCTGTTAATTGAGAAAAAATTAAATTATTAATTGCATTGCAACGAAATTGCTGCCTCAAGACTTTTAAATAAAAATAAGTGGATGACTCAAATGCTTCTCTGCTTCTTTTAATCTCCATTCAACACAATTTTAAATATCGATAATTTGAATTCATTTAATTCGAAATAATAGCTAAAAATCTATTTCTTTTTTCATAATTAAATGTGTCTGTAACTTGCATCCATTGTATCTATTTTATTTAATGTGGAAACGAATGAATTAAAAATATTTTTAAAAACTGAATGTTTTCATACAATGAACAAATAAAAATAGACCAATCGAAATGCCATGAGAAGTATCAAAATGTAGAAAGAGTATACGATGGCAATTTTATTGACTTAAGTTGTCACCAAAAATAATCCTTCAAGTTTATTCTCGAACAAGGGGGAGATTGGGTGGTAAAATGGAGCAACGGTATTTAGCATATTAATAAAAAAATATTTAACTGAGTAGAAAAGTTTTAGAAGTTACTGGCGTTTGAATGGTGTAAAAAATGAGGCGTCAAGCGTTAAAACTTAAATAAATAGGTAATAAATTTTTTAAAAATGCAAATTTTTTAAATCTTTTTATAATATGTTCAACATTTTTTGAATTCCACTTAAATACGTATTACATAGAAAAAAATTAGTAAAAATATTAGACCGATATCTGCACTATTTTTGAAAAAAAAAATTATTTTCTCGAAAATATTGTTCTATCAATCAACATTCGCGGAACGAAACAGAATACTACTCTAAAAGCAATATTCTATGATATCAAATGGAATTATACTGATCGATTTTCAAAAAAAAAGTTTCAGAAATTAAATTAATTCGATTATTGAACCTGAATCCTTTTCTGATAACCGTTAAGCTAGGAAACACAACTATTTCATGTTTTCCGAAAATCAAACACCACAGACTATTTTTTGTTCCAATTTTTTCTCCCTTTTGTTCGAAAATAGCCCATTATATTTCATTTGAAATGGTAGAACGTTTTTATAATAAGACATTATTGCTTGTGCTTGCTATTATGATTGATAGATAAGTACTTCTTGGCATTTTTCTTGGCAAAATCAATAAATGCCTATGCCAAAGTAAAAAAATAATGTACATGGATCTCAAGTTCTTACTGGTTTTATATAATTCTGTTTCACACGTTCTGAAATGGTATACTAAAAAAATCTCCTCAAATATAAAAGAAGTATTCTGCTTTTAAAATTTTATCATGATTTAATTAAGCTAATGATTGGTATCTCATTTTGTAGGTCTTTTAAACGACTATAACTTTCTTATCGCTACTAATTTTAATAGTATTTTATTTAGACTCAGTAAATTGACGCTTCAACTTTTCTCCCTCCCCTTCCTTATTCGGTAACATACACGGAAACAAAATCAGAGCTCTGTTTTGGAAAGCTTACTCAAACAATCTATTGGTATTGGTATTGAAACAATCAAATTAGTATTATATATTTCTCCATGTAAAAGAATATTTCATGTTCAAGAATATTATAATATTAAATATTGTGGGCTTTGTAAATAGAAGAGAAGGGAGGGGGGGGGGGTTATTAACTTTTAAGTTGTTTGTTTTTCTTTTAAAAATCAAGAGGGTATTTTTTGCTGTTGTTTCTATAGTTTAAATTTATATCATTTAATTTTATGTCCTTCATTCAAAATAATTTATGTGAAATATAGTTAAGAATATCTTAGAAAAACCTTAAACATTATTTAAACTCAATACTCCAATGAAATTTGGCAAATCTGCTGTTCGCCAAGGAAAGAAAAAAAGAACAAAATTGTCATAGAATTCCATTATAAATAGGAATGAACACGATAGAATATTTTCCTCTATGTATAATTTCTGTTTCCAATTTTCCTAAAATAGAGGTTTCACATTGCATGTCATTGTTGATAACAATCTAAATATCAGAATGATACTAGTTGAATGGTAACTGATACGAATTTTGGCCCTGTTTTATCCGTAAAGTTAAAATGTATTGATATCGACGATTCTGTTTTTCTTATCTATATTCTCACTGTTTGTGTCCAGTGTAAAAACGCGGTAACCATTGAGTTCAGAATGTTTTTTTTATTTTTTTTTTATTCCAAGATTGGTAACTTACCATTCACCTGAGGGGAAATTCCTTTCATTCAATAGAACTGAAAACTGCATTTGCAGTGGCATTTCCTGTCGTTTGTGAAACACTTTAGAGGAGCCCCTTCAAATGAATACTGAATTATACAAAGGACTAAAAAGAGAAATGCATTGCAAAAGACAGTTCACTTGAAAATTTGCAAATGACCTGATATGTAGTTGGATTTCATTGATGTTAAAAAGAAGGCAGAGATACATTTGAAATTCCAGGCGAAAGATATCTAACCCTTTTCAATTCGAAATGACAATTTTTCCCGTTGAAAAAAAATATCGGATTTCAATTTCTGGGTCCTCATCTATTTAAAAAGTTAGCTCATATAAACATTGAAGAGATTATTCGGATTTTAACAAAATCTTCAACAATAATTGTTGATCTGTTTCAAAGGTTCCATACGATTTTCAACACTTAACACTACACCACACCTCCGTTCTAGAGATCATGTGGCCCCTTTCCGGTTTGGTATAGATGTAGGTGGACTTTATTAAAAAAATTTAAAAATTACACAGCAATTAATTTGAAAAACACAAACAAATGACAAAATACAAATATATATATAACATAACAAGAAATGATAAAAATTAGAATGAAAAATATCTGGAGTACATTTAATCTGGATGAATGAAACTGATAATCTAAATTATGAGTGAAAATATAAAGGAATTATAAAAATTAGTTACTTTGGGGGACTTAAGGATGTATTATGAATAAAAACCAAATGTATTAAATGATGCCCTAAAAACTGATAGGTTAGCCTAATTGGATCAGTTCTTCATGATTAACTAGGAATCTAATCATGTTTATGATTCTTTTTTGGAAGATGAATTATTAAGGACTTTTTTGTACCAAAGACTTTCTAGCGAAGATGTACAATTTTCAACAGAAAAAAAATAAATAATAAATTTTGAAGGTAATAAAAATAAGAAATCGCAAATAACCTTTGAGTGAAAAATTATTTTTCAAAAATATTGCCACATTCGATAGAAAATTTCTACAGATTCACTTTCCTCTATATTTTGAAATTAGACACGCATCTGCCCAAGTTTTTTGGTGTTTTATTTAATTAGTTTTCTTTAACCTATTAAAATTTTGCTGGCAACAATATGTTAAATTTTCCAACTTAAAAAGTTCCAGAAACTTTTGCTGGATGTACAAATTTGAGTTTTTTTTCCCCCTGTCCATTGAATATACTTTATGATTAATTTTATCTTTGGATACAAAATGACTTTTCGTTTTGTCTTTACTTGACATTTTCAAATAAACCAAACTATTTTCTGAATCTTAGAATACTTCATAATAATATTCAAACACGAAAATGGCCAGTCTTTGTGATGATATGAGTTAATCAATAAAATATTTTTATGATTAGATGGTATGAAAACTTTTTGGATTTCAGTGCCAATGCAAACCAGTGAGTGTAAGATGTTCTTGGGCATAATGATTTTGTTTTTCGTCCCAATCATCATCAGTGACTTCTCTAGTGTAATTGATGCCAAGAACATTATATTGCCCTGCACCAAATTTGGCTTTGAAAAGAAGGATGAATGCATTAAAGAGTTGTGATCTCTAAGACAGTTTCTTTTAGCACCCGCAAAGCATTTACATCCTCTGTTCTGACCTCTACACCATTTCACAGCTTTGTTTCGTGTATGGTGGAAAGGATGTAGGTATCTTTTTTTATTTTTTATTCTTACCTTTTAGCAATTTCAAACTATTTAGATTTCAATGAACGAGAATATAAATATGAGTTTTATTACTTTCCAAAATAAAATTCTCGAAATTGTTTTAAAATAAAACTAATTATTACAACTTTAAAAATAGTAAAAATTTATCTGATCAACTTCAGAACGGTGTCATAAGCAAGAGTAATGGGATTCAGAAGATATTTACAAAGTTAAAATTTAAAAAAGCGAAAAAAAAATATCACAACTACAGATTGATTTAAAGCATTTCACTTAAATTTATTCTTCTAAAGCATTAACAAAGACAACGAAAAATTGGCATATAACCTTTCCCTTTCAGGGTCTGTTGTAAAAAAAAAAAAAAAAAAAAAAAATTAGGAAAATGTTTTTTATTTTTTTCCCTTGCTGCATTAGTGCTAGAGATTTTCACTTTGGACACAAAATCTTGGGGAAGGCTTAAAATCTATTCGGCGTGCAATGTTATGCTCAGTTTTGTTTTTAGGCTTTCGTCTTCCTACGATAAACATGAGATGTTTATTGTAGGATCGTCAATGATTGAAGTACAGTGAAACAGTAAAAATATGTATATATTATTCAATCTCAGATAAAGCTTCTTCTAAAGATTCTATTTCAGTGAATTAAATGAATTGGTTATCTCGATTATAAGTGATACATTGGAACAGGTGTTCATATGGTGAACACGTGTTCCAATGTTTCAATACAATGCACGTTATCTGTTAACAATGATTGTAAGGGAGAGTTGAGATGGGGCACGTTGTGAAGGCATTGTTCATTTTCAGATTGGAAAACCTTGCCATTTCTGTGAATTTTCCGGGAAGTGCTTACTTCGTAAAAGAAGGGGTGAGAGGAAAATGAAAAGATGAGATATTTACAAAGCAAGAATGAATCCATTTATTCGAGGAATTATAAGGCTTAGTAACAGTCCATCTTTCTATGTATTAACCCTTAGTTAAATACAAATGTCCAAAAGGGAACGAATAATACTGATGGTTATTTAAGAGTTACAAAATGATAATTTTTTATCGTTTTATATGGTCGTGCTGTTAAACTGTATTCCTGAGTTAAAATAAACTATAATAAAATAAATTCGGGACACTATAATAAATTTATAATGTCCCGACTTTCTTTTGAGGGTGTAGAGGGAATATTTACTGTTTAAGAAAAATATAGACCAAAATTAAAAACACTTGGTGAAAGTTGATTTAAATTCAAAATGCTACATGGTAAAAAGACTTTCCAGATTTTATACAAACAAATCTATTAGAAAACAATGAGACAAGTTTTATTTAACATACCATTATGTTTTTTTATATATTTCTTTATAAATATCATAATTATAAATTTCTCTATAATTCAATGATTTATTTTTTTAATATCGAAGTTTGGGACTGTATCCGTTATTTTATATATATAAAAAGGACTCTTTAATTTCGCTTAAATTTATTACATTTGTTTTTAATTTATTTTATTACGAGTAATAGTTTTAATCAATACTTTATGATTATTTGTCATCTTTGCAATGATTGAAGCACCAATTATCTAACTATTTCCCTGAATTTAAATTCTACAAAAATAATTAAATTTAAAAAAAATCAAATTCCTTAACTGTCTTTTTTTATTAAATTCTCTTTGAAAACACAAGGAACAGTAACGAAATAGAACACCACTTTAAGGAATTAAAACACCAACATCCGTTATGCCGTGATGAAATTACATTCCGAAATATTCCAAAATTAAAAAAAAAATTCTATTAATCCATATGTATAAATTTTTTTCCCTTTCGTGCATAAAATTAAAATGAAATGTTAATATTCATCTTTATAAAAACGATTGTATGAATTTGAGCTTAGTAAGTCAAGTAATCTTCAGAGGAGTTTTAATTCCCGGCATTTCATTCTTACAAACCAATTTTATATAAAGTGCACTGATGAAAGGTTTTAAAAATAAAATAATGCTTTCTTAGATTAAAAAAGAAAAATTAAATTTTATAGCATCTTTATTAAATTATTAAATAAATATAAAATTATTCGATACTCTGAATTTAGTAATAAATTGTAATCCTACTTATAATTTAGATTCCACTTTCTTTTTTGAAAGAATTTAATGTTTGGATATATATTTTGCCGACAGGCATGATCGGCAAGATTACCCGAAAAAGCAAATAGCTCGTTTTATTTTTAAACCAGTCTATAAATTAAGCAAAAAAAAAAAAAATATTATTTGAGGCACTGCAGATTTGATTTATCTATGTTTGAGAAGAGTTGGAGGAAATATCCTTTTATGTTCGTTTGAAAGGGTTTAATGATGATACCCCAAAACTTAGCATATGAATTCCGAAGATCAAGCTTTTAATTCCTTTTTTCTAAACATTTGAAATTCTTGTTCATTAAAAATATGTATTATCTATTTATTGTCAGCAATTCGTAGATATAAAATAGAGTAAAAAGTCTATTTTATTTTTATATTTTGTAATGTAATGTGCTCGTACCCGTCGCAGTTTTTATTTCTGGGGCAGCGGTGGCCTGGTGGTAAGGTCTCGGCTTCGGAACCGGAGGATTTCAGGTTCTACATCCGATTCCACTGAAGAATCATCGTGTAAGGGGGTCTGTTGCACGTGAAATCCATCCTCACCAAATGTCCTCCCGCTGGTGTGGTGTGGTGTGGTGTGGAGAGGGGGTGCCAGCTCAGGTGTCGTCCTCGTCATCTGACAGCGGTTCAAAATTACGAGGTCCGTCCCAAAATAGCCCTAGTATTGCTTCAAACGAGATGTTAATATAACTAATCTAAAACTAAAACTAAACTGTTTTTATTTCTTTCTGTATGAAATATAAAGAAAATATTGTAATTGTCAAAAAATTCGAACTCGAAATTTTGACGCATTTTTACGTTTCAAACTTCCTAGAGTCCTAAAAACACATTCATGGTATATTATGTCTATCTATCGGAACATGATAGCTCAAAATGCAATTAGCTAGACGAATGAAATTCGGTATATTGACCAAATAAGTTGATTTCTATCAATTTTGAACGAAATCTAATGAAAGGAAATCTTTCTATCCATTTGTTCGAGTACATTTGAATTCGATTATTACAAAATACCGGCAAAGATAAAATTTGGTCCACAGGTCCGGCATTTAAAATGCAGTTTTGAACCAAATCTATCAAAAAGTTGATCGTCTGTGAGGTTGTGTTTTTCGCATGCATATAAATTCAATAATTTAAGTCAATGGAATTTGGGATGTAATTTTGTGACTACAATTGTATTTCCTTACCAAATTTTTTTTCAAATTTGTCTAGAAAAAAACCTTTGAAGTAGATAAATTCAATAAAAATATTAGACTAGAATGTTTTTGACTAGAAGAACAAACCGAAGATTTATATTTCGTAACTATTATTCGCCAATAACATGAAAGGTATATGTGGCCTTACTCAAAGCCTGCAATTTTAAGCGAGAATAGGGGAATAAGAACTTTATTGGGGAGATGCGGGAAAATTCCAGGATGATCATCACTCACGCTGTTTTTTCTATTGATAGTTCGATGGTTGTTTAATTTGAAGTTTTGAACATCAATTATATTTAAAAGATCTAAATACTATGTATCTGTTAAACTATTTAAAAATTTTTTTTATCAATTATTATCATTGTTTTATGTATCAAAATCTTTTTTTTTGGTTATTTATATCAAATATAATATATTTTTTTCCTATTAAAAAGTTTTATCATATCTTTTCTGCCGCTTTTAATTTACGAATTCCCATTTCGTCTGTTACATTTGTTTTTAGACCCATTTGCTCGGGATTAGAATATTTAAACTAACCAAATATATATTGTGGTCCCTTCAGACTCAAATAAACCAAGCTTCATTGTAATATAATAGCAAAGGCTTATTAATGTGCTATAAAGTTTATAATTTGTGTTTGTACTTATTCTGAAAAAAATCCATTATGAAATAAATGTTAGTAATAACTACGGAATGAAATTACAATGGATAAGTTACAAAAATAACTCAAAAAAAAAATAAAGGAAAGCAACTAAAAAAACCGGAATAGAAAAATGTACGCTACATCATGATGAAAGTACAGGAAAAAGTTCCATGAAATTTTTTGTAAAACCGGCGGAGATATTTTCCATTAAAATTATGTACTTCCCGTGACTTGGAAAAGAGGTTCGTTTAAAACTGAAAACTGTATCCTGAAATCCTCCATCCGATTTTGTTTTTTCTAATTTTTTTATTATTATTCTTTTTGTTTATTTCTTTGTTGTTTAAATTTCGCTTCGCCATTTTGGAAAAACTGCATGATAATACTAGAGAATATATTTTTAAAAATTTTTGACTGATCCTTTTTTTTAATTGCAAATATCTTCACGAATTTTATATGTAACTTCCTGAAAAATTTTTTAAAATTTTATTTATGCAACATTTCATTTTGGTACAGCTTACATTTTTCTATGGAATTGTTTGACTGATATCTTTTAATTTTTTAGTTCTTTTTGTAATATCCTTATTTTGCAGCTGGGATTACCTATTTAAACATAGTCATTTTACTATAGGACATGTTACTTCCATGACGTTATTTTACCAATAACCTTGTATACCAATATATATTTGACAACATCATTCCAGTATCATTTATCGAGTTGCGCATATTTACAACTTTACCAATAATATATATTAGATCTCAAAATTGAATTGATTATTGTGTGAAATCCATCAATAATACCCCCAAACCAGACTGATTGGTTTACCAACAATAACATTTGAATGCATAATGGAAATAATATAAATGCCGATGTGTTAATTCAAACATTCACATTTAAACTCGAAATTATATCATTTATCATAAAAAAAGTGATATAAATATGTATTCACTGTCCAGTTATCAAGCATTTTTAAGTAGAATGATGATGTTTAAAATACGAATTTTTGTTTGAATGTTTCTTTTCTTATAATTTCAATAATATTTTTATTTTGAGAGAGAAAAATAAAAAAAAAATCTTTTAAAGCTCTATGCATGTGAATATGTGAACAACCGTTAATAAGGTGTACAGGATTTTTTTTTATCTAGATATATTCCCCCCGGATGAGAAATGAGGATGAGATGCTTCCGCAATGGTGGTTGGATCTTGCCACCCTGGTGGGTACACAAATAGGAGGTGGATCTGACTCCTCCCATCGATGACGGGACGTACTTCCTTCGGGGAGGGTTGTACCGTGGCCGGACTCAACACAGTTCCCGCCAGTGTTGCTATTATGGCGGTCCGGTCATTCAGCCTTATGAGTTTAAATCAGTGTTCCTTCGTGGCGTGCCGGAGAGTCAAATGATTGACTTATCTAGATATATTAATATAACTTGTGAAAACTCTTCATATCACAGACATTGTGTTGATTGGTTGTGTTTTTTTGGCGCAAAAAGCCATGCTTGACTATATTACGCCACGCAGACATTGGGTAAGAGGCATTTACAAAATTTATTCGGGTGAAAAGTTACAAAGTTTTGCGTCTGTGTCCACGTATCATCAAAATCCACCATAACACATTAACCGATGCGTGATTGCCCTGTGGTTCACACTTAATATCTAATTATGACGTAGCATTTAATTAGATAACCCATTTTCTACTATAGTTAAAATATAGCAAAAGAATAAGTCATCTAATTAGATAGACGGTCCTAATGTGATGCATGAGTTTTGTCAGGGAAAGTGCTAAAACGTTGAATGTCATGGGGTCACCGGTGACAGGCACTGAATTTCTTTATAGAGCCAAGGGAGTCAGTCACTCGCGAACGGTGTAGTTCACGAGTGACTGAAGGCCGAAATTACTTGAAACTCATAATTAAGTAAATTTCCATGTTTTTAAATTTTTCAGAATTATCTTCGATGTGGAAAAATTTATGCAATATATAACATACAAACATAACAAATGACTGCATATATCACCATGACCGTCATCGGTGACTCCAGTAAAATAAATACATTTTGAATGATTACACAAAATAATTTGTCTGTTGCAATTAATATTTCATTAAAGAATTCAAATGTATAATGAGAAATTCATATTGGCTAAATAGGAAAACCATGTGAAATTAGCATGGTATTAAACTTGTTAAATAGAAAACGTAATGATTTTGAAAAACATAAATATATAAACATAATGGCTTCGCAAAAAGCTCCCCATCTCTTTGTGCTATTTCCTGTTTCAGATCTATGCGCTTTGTTAGAGTTTTGCGAGTTTGACTAATCGTATTCGAACTTTTTCCAATTCTGCCTTGTAGTCTAGCTTTTTTTTATTTTGTAATTCATTTATTTCAATACTTAGTTAGTCACTATCTTTAATTTTGTCCTCGAGTTCAATCACAGATTTTTCTAACGATTCTTAATAATTATATCACCAAAATATTCTATAAAATTACTCCTTATTTATAATTATATAGCAGCGACAATTGCCATTTTCTTATTTGATTTACCATATTAATATACAATATTAAATTCCTTATTTTTATCATAATATTAATCATTGCAAATAGCTTTTCAAAAATTGAATCTGACTATTTCAAAAACTGACATTCCGGTCATTTATAATTTATTCTTATATAAATCTTATACCCATCAAACCTCTTAACCAGTTAATTGTTTTGGACGAGTATACTCGCCCTGGAAAAAATACAACATTTTGCGCTATGACAATTATTATATTTATATAATTATTGTTTACTTATTATATTTATAATTAATTATTTATTATATTTATATGATATATATATGTTTATGACAATTTAGTTATGCATTTTCCAAAGAGGTCGTAAAATTTAACTGGTTAAAATTCTAAATAATTAATGCATTGTATACAAATTAAAACACCATCAAAAAGGGCAGCTAAAAGCAACAACTTACCATATTAAAATGTTTATAATTTTACTAATTACGAAGCTTAGTCTCGTAAAGAAAACACCGATCTTCATGTATAAATTTGCACTTTTTCTAAAAGCTGCCGATAATCCATTCATAAAAGTACGAATAGTAAAAATGTTCATGCTAGTGCGAATATCATTTAGGAAGTCTGTGAAATCAAAATTGTTCGGAAGCTTTGAATGAGGAAACCTTTCGAATAATTTTGTTATATACTTCCTAAAAGAAATATTTCGAACCTAGAGACGTCGGTTGAATAACGAAACTTTGTTAGTGAGGGTCTTCTCAATTTGGAACCAATATGGCGTACCATTCTGAACATAAGAATCAAAGATGGAAGACGGGCTCTCCCATATTTTGTCCGATTATTTTCGATGTGGAAGGTTAGTTATTCTTAAAAAACAAGTTTTTACTAAGTGTATTATCGTACAAAAAAAATCTTTTTTTTTTCATTCTTTTTTTTTTTCATTTTTAATGTATTTTCTGTCACAATTCACGCCTGATATTCGGGCCATCTATCTAGTTAGATGCCTCTTCTTTGCTATTTCTTAACTATAGTAGAGAAGGGGCCCATCTAATTAGATAGATGGTTTGGTACAATTATATAATATCTGTAAAACACGGGCGCGTATACGGCAGTCAATGTATTAAATACATACATTATTTTAGAGGAAAGGTCAGATGCGGATTTCTAATTAGGGAGCAGTCTAGGACCACTAGGCAGTGAAAAATCGCTAGTGGGTCGATTAAAAAACTTTTTAATTCTAGTAATCAAATAAATAAATTTGCAATATTTACAGATTAAGTAGATTTATAAAATAATTATATAATGTTAGGATAATAGTAACATTTTATCAGGTATAATTAGTTAGGTTCCTATATATTTTTTATTTATTTTCTTCAGCTCTTAGATATGTAAATTATTTTAGAGGAAAAAGCAGACGAAATTATATTTTCTTGCGTTTAGTTTGTTATTAAAATATTTATTTACACCGAAAGTCTGCTTTAACGATATTGCTTGCAAATGTGAATGAAATCGTAATAAATAAATAAAGATAAATTCATTTTCGATAAATAAATTAAATAAACGAAGATTAATCTATTTATACCACTTATGTATTCAAAATATGTTGAGATGAGAAATTAAAGTATCTACTCAATTGAAAGAAGAGCCTCATGACGTGCACTGCCTAAAGCCACAAGGAACTTAAATCCGCCATAGGAAATGTACGCTCCTAAGACACGATGCAGAGAATTTGAACATTAATTCCTTCATATTTTGAAAATATATTTCAAATTTGATCAAATTTTCAAGTTTACAGAGAACTTGGATATCGAGTTATAACATGATTTTAAATGGCATAGTGGAAAAATTCACAAACAGTTAAAGATGCTGTTGTTATTCTGAACTAATGACGGGATATGCTAGCCATGCGTGTAATCGTGCAAGAGATCATGTCAATCCCCCGATTTAACTACTCTATGGTGCGATGGATAATATGTTTCCTTTGTGTTTTCAAGAAAATTTTCTTCGAATTCTAAATTTAAAGAAGTTGCAGCCAATTCCAATTTCAAATGAGATTTAAAAAAAAAAGATGCTCTTTCCCAAATATTTGGCTTCAATGTCTCCTATTTTATATGGTGGAAAGTTGAAGGTATACTTCTATAGCAACATTACGACAGGCTATACAAAGGATGAACTGTCTACATTTTTGGGTACAATCTTCAACTTCCAGACTCTTCCAAGTTATAAAACATCATATATACTTATTATCCATTTTAGTCCTCCCCTTCGTTTGAATCATAATCGACCTTCGGTTTCATAAGGGATGCTGTAGCTATGTATCACTATCTACTTTGCCAATCCGACAGCCAGAATTCAGTATTTTTCGGTCGAAACCGACTATTTATATGAATATATCATGTTCAACGATATTTTAAAATCTGTTTGTGCTATAAATCGTTAATAAAAATGTTAACGACTTTTAAAACCATTGTAAATGGAGATTTTATTTTTATTTTTCATGAATGTTTTATAACTGAGTGAATAAATATGGATATGAAATAAATGTGCGTAAACACACATGTTTATTTCTTTAAAAAATTTATATGATAGATTAATTCTATTTGTTTTCACTTTCATGCTTTCATTTTGTTGATTATTTTTTCATATTTAATAGGGGAATTATTGTTAACTAGTGCGCTAAGGAGAGATGTTGAAGCAGAAGAATTTTCAGCGTAAAAATTTCGGGAATAAACCTGAGCTTAATGCCTCCATGAAAGCTATAATATTTATTTCCTTCCTTTACTTCTCCTTAGGTGCTGGCTAAGAACAATGCACACACCCAATTTTTGTCGTTTAGTGCTTGCCCAGTACCTCTGACATCGGAAATGCATTGTTGGAATCACGTTCACTATTTGACAGCTATTAATATACTTCACCTTGCATGTCGAATTGTACTAAATTGCTGCGTCACTGCAGCGAGGTCCCTATTTAAGAAAAACTGTTACTATTTATTCCAAATGTCTATGCGTACCACCCAGCTGCTGTCAACATAATTCTGTTGCATTTCCGATGCACGAGCAATATTACAGAAGCAATAAATGATACAAAAAGGATTTGTGCACTGGAATACTGTGTTACTATACAGAAAGAGGAAATCAGCTTATACTCTGCAAAATATAGAGATCTTTTTGAGTGCATTTTAAATTAACGAAGAATGTTGATAATTGATATTTGAAATGTAAACCGCTGAATAATTTTCTTCAAAATTTAATTTTTTTGGTTATCTATTTGTATCGAACAATTTTTCTTATTTTTTCTCATTTTGCAGTGGGGGGGGTAAGTATCATGTAGTAGTGAATAAGAAAATGGTCAAGATAGTAGTGAGTATCCAAATAAGAAAATAGTCCTATGCGTCAGTTCGTTTCTTATTTGTTTTGGGAATACTATTATGTTAGTATGGTAGTTTTGACTGTATTTCCGAGAGGAGAGATACATGTACCTGGACTAATTATGTCTTTTCGCATCTAACCACTGCATCCAGATAATTGTCATGACTACACGAATATTTAAAGATCCGGATGACTTTTATAGTTACCTCAACTTGCATAGAACAAAATTCTTTAAATAATACTCTATAAAAAAGATAAAATTTATAATAGCGTAGAAATAATTTGCATTCAATAGATAATTTGGATTCAATAAATCTTCCACTGATCACTGTAACGTACCAGTGATTCTAAGTTTCTCCTACTTGTAGAGGAATTGTAATGAAAAATCACACCGTATTTCTGTTTTGATAAATTCATTTCCTTCATTAATACATGCGACTATTTGACTATATATGAAATTTAAATTTTACCAAGCTCTATTATACTTAATATTTCAAGATTTTACCAAGATGGTTGCATTACCGGTTTTATTTAACGATTTTCAGACTGCAACAAGGCCGCTTCTCCATTACATATATATATATTTATATATATATGATGACAAGATGGCTGGTGACTTATCCTGGGAGTCTTCTATACTTATAATATAGCTCAATGTGTGTGTGTGTGTGTGTTGGCGCTCTACAGGCCAGACCATTCAACTTACAGCTACCAAATTTTGCACGTGTATACCTTGGAGACCGAGAATGTGCACCTGGGGGTTATTTTTTCGAATTTTTAATTAGAATTTTATTTATTTAAAAATTAGGCGAAATTTTGGCGTGTTTCTGCTATAACTTCCAAAAATATAACCGCACAAAAAAGATTTTTACATGAAGTTAAAGATCAAAAATTTATCTTTTAAATTATACCAATGTTTTAACCTTTAAATTAAATTTCTATTTTTAATGAATTTTTAAATAAATATTTTAACTCTATTTTTCAACAATTTCTTTCGTACAAAATAAAAATAAACGTTTTGCATTCATGGGAAAAAAATAGCTTTTTTCAAAGTGTTGCCATCACATTGATTAAAGCTCCAATTAAAAATGAATTAAATCTTTTTGGAAATGAAATCTGAAAAAATATAATTTTCGTCACGTGTCTTTAGGAAATGAAACAAATATGAAATATTATTTTTTCTAAAAAATAAATTCAAGAAAAATTATTTTATAATCTTTTACACTTCCTATATTATTAATCCAATAAATCAGTTTTATTTTAAGGCAAGTTTTGTTTAATATGAACAGGATATCCATTCAAATCAGGGCCACACAGCTAATTTGTAAACTTTTAGTAAGACACAGATATGCTAAAATGGTCTAAATGGAAAATGATTATATTTTATGTAACTTAATTCAATACATGCTCTAATAAATAACGAATTTTTGATTTTACATAAAGCTTCTGCTGTGGAAATCACGATTAACAAAATGTTCTTGAAACCCTAATATTTTAAATAAAAAGAGTTAATTTCCAATCAACTAAATAAATCACTTAAACTGACTGATTTATGAAAATTTAAATATCACTATTCAATAAAAGAAGGATAATTTTAGATTTTCCATCGATCGTTTCAAAGAAAATACGCCAATCAGCGCGCAGGTTTCTCAACATTAATTGACCTAAGATTATGAAAATGTTGAGTTTCTCTAAATTTTTAACATTCAAAACTTCATAAATAAGTCTTAGTTAATCGTGGAAAATAAAAACATTCATTCATTTATTTAAAATTTGGTGTGTCCAGAATATTTCTCAGAATTTTATACCTTACTGCATTAAATTTAGACTTTATAATTTTTGAAATATATTTATAGGCCGGAACAAAATATTATTATTGATTTCATTTCCATGCTCTTGAAAGCAAAACTAGAAAATGAATTTTATGCTTAATCTGAGATATTTTTGTTGAATTATTCTTGAGATATTACATAAATTATGAAAAATATTTTGTAGTTCACATAAGATTTATATACCGATCGATTCTGTTTGCAATACTCATATTCAATAATAATAATAATAAATAAATAACAATAAAGATGATAAATAAAATAAAACGCTCATCATTTCGACTTTAAATTAAAGTTGAAGTTTCACCGGAAATGACAACAAATTAGCAAAATATATATAGTAAATTGAACGAAACGATCTAAACAACTGTCTAAGTTTGGTGTGACTATCAAAATTTGTAGATTAAAAATGTTTTGTTTGAGAATCTATTAATAGACCAGTTACTTAAAATATTTAATTGAAAATTGTAGCGAGCGGTAATGCTGGCTAACCGGCTGGTCGCCAAAGGCGGCTAGTATATATATATATATATGTGTGTGTGTGTGTGTGTGTGTGTGTGTGTGTGTTAAGTTCTTTAAATTCAAAATGACGTCTTACGTAGCAATTAATAAAAATTTTCTATAGTAAATGCTGAAACAGATTATAGCGCCCATGATGGCGGAATTTGGAAGTTGCAAAAAATAACTAAAAAATAAAGGAGATGGACAAAAAAAAGTTGTAATTAGTAAAATGTATATTGCACCATCTTTTAAATGCAGGTAGAACTTACTTACAGTTATCTATATAATTGGTGGAGATATTTGTGATTAAAATTATGAACTTTCCCTGACTTGAAAAAGGAATCGTCAAAAAAAAAAAAAAAATTAAAAAAATTTACTGACGAGTATTCTTTTTCTTCCAAGTGGCAGGTTTAAATATTTTAAATAATATTTTTTCTTAATTCCTTAGTTCAGTGTTTCTCAACCTTTCAGTATTCGTGGCCCAGTTTTCAATAATAATTTTCATATCGCCCCTCTGCTTACAGTAAAAAGTATACAAAAATAATGTATATTGAGTATTTTGTATTATTTTTAACTAACTGCCAAAAATAGAGTAAAAGCGAGCCAACATTGGTGAGAAACCACATCTGGCATTTTGCAAAGAGGGCAGTAAACAGATGAATCGAATGAAAGCGGAGAAAATTTAAATATTATATTTGAAATGAAAGCCAAACAGGGAGATAACGTTAAAAGAATATGAAAGTAGAAAAATTCGTCAATGAAAGTTAACCTAGATGGGGTGAGCTAAATTTAGAAACTGGGAATACATTTTTTCGAATAATAAAAGAAATAAAACAGAAACATGACTATACAAATAAGAAAAAATAAGTAATGTTTGTGGAAGAGAATCCACATGACCGATGCCGTCTCGAGCATGCGCAGATGTTTTCTCATAGGAAGAAGGAAAATGTTTGATAACGTAAGTTCCAATTCCAGCCAGTCTCATTCGAATCGATCCTTCTATCGCTATCAAATATATCGGGAATGTGTATGTTATATATGTTTTCGTGTTAATTGCAATTCACCATATTAAATATTTACGGCAGCAGATTTATGCAGACTCATGGATAAACTTTTAAGTGAAAGTAAGCGAGCATTAGACGACAGTCAAGCATCAACAAGTATACAGACGAGCGTGCTTCCAAAAATAAAATCAAGAAAATACTCTCAAAAATGCTTAAATTTTGGGTTTACCAGTACTGAAGTAAATGAAGAAGAAAGGCCCCTGTGTATCATTTGCTCAAAAATGTTGGCCGCAGGCAGCACGAAACCTAATAAACTTAAATGACATTCGGAAACGCTTCAAGTGAATACGTCAACAAATTTAGAGAATTCTTCGAATTAAAATTAAAATCATATAACAAGTAAAAATCATTTTTTAAAGAAACTTTGTCTGTGAATAAAAAACCTTTAATTGTATCTTACAAAGTTCATATAAAATAGCCAGATGTAAAAAACCTTACACCATTGATGAAGAGCTTATTTTACCAGCAGCAATTGAGATTGTAGAAACTATGTTTGGAGATAATTTTTCAAAACAATTTCAGCCTGTACCTGTTTCAAATGATACTGTTGCCCGTCGAATTGGTGATATAGATGAAGATGCACAGTGTCAGCTTTTCTCGAAGTTGCGTGACAAATTGTTTTCAATACAGCTTTATGAGGCAACAGATACTAATAAAGATGCACATATAATTGCCTATGTTCGATTTTGTGATAATATGTCAGTAGTAGAAGAACTACTTTTCTGAAAGCCAATAGAACTCAAAACAACGGCCCTCGCATTATTTGTATTTTAAATGATTTTATGAACTAGGCAAACATAGAATGAATAAATTGCGTCGGAATATGCACTGATGGTGCTCGTTCAATGTCCGGAAGATTCCAAGGTATACAAGCACTTGTAAAACAAAAATCGCCTCAGTGCGTTTAGACACATTACATGATCCACATAGAAGCTTTGGCTTCGAAAGAACTGAGTCCAGGTCTCAATAGTGTGTTAACTACGGTTGTAACCGTAGTAAATTATATAAAAATGAGATCCCCTGAAATCGAGAATCTTTTCCGCACTTTGTAAAGACATGGGTTCAGTACATTCAGCTTTACTATTTTATTGCGAGGCAAGATGGTCATCACGTGGGAAATTTTTGTAACGTGTTTATGAATTAAGAGAAGAAATCGTCATTTCCTAGAAGAAGAAAACAGACAGGAGGCCGAGAATTTTTGCGATGGTTTATTTGTGATGAAATTGAGCTACTTGGTCAACATATTCGAGAAATTAAATAACTTGAATCTCAACTCCAAGGAGCAAATATACATATGTTGGATACGAGTGATAAAGTTAATGCTTTTTGTAGAAAATTGGAACTGTGGAGCAGAAATTTAAAGCAAAGAAATCTAACAATGTTTGCAAATGTGGATGTACAAGGCTGAAGAAGAACATGTAAAAGTTGTTTTTGTAACCACTGAAAATCATTTAGCCATGCTGGCAAAGAATTTTAAAATGTACTTTCTTGCTGACGACAAACTGATAGCGAGTTACGAGTGAGTTAGGGATCCATTCATAAAACTCCTGAAGGTATCTCAATTGATGAGGAAGAAAAATTCATAGACTTCAAGTGGCGGAACTGGAAGACAATTTAGTAATAAATCACTATTTGAATTTTGGGCAGGAGTAGAGGATGATTTTAATTTCTCTAAAACACAAGGGCATTTCGCATTTCATTACCGTTTTCAACATCCTACCTTTGTGAAACTGGATTTTCTGCTGCGGCTATTTTGAAGACAAAATATAGATCTCGGAAGAACTGAGAGTGGGTATTTCTAATATTAAGCCTTCCTTCGAAAAACTTTGATCTTCAAGACAGGCCCCAGAAAGTCACTAATAATTATTAATTTTAATTTAGTATGTTTTGATTAAGTAAGTTTTTATTTAGTAAGTTGTTTTAATTTAATAAGTTATTTAATATGTCGAAATGTATCTTTTTTTCTATGTATATGTGTTCTTTCCTTTTAATCAGTTAATCAATTTTTTTAAATAATATTTTCTCTTGGATATTCTCGCCCTCCCCCTCAAGTGTGCTCGCGCCCCCCCTAGAGGGGCGCGCCCCACAGGTTGAGAATCGCTGCCTTAGTTGTTTATATTTTCTTTAACCGTTTTTAACTGGAAAAAACTTCATGATAATGCTGTAGAATACATTTTACAACTTACGAAGAAACCTTTTTCAAATCTTAAAAAGTTAATAATTTTTATCGCATCTCCGTCAATTTTATAGATAACTTCATGAAGCATTTACCTGCATTTTTATTATAGTACAGCGTACATTTTTCTAACTGGCCGATTTTGTTTATTTACTTATTTTTTGTGTGGCTAATCTCCTTTATTTATTGAGTTTATTTCGCCAGTGTGACGTTGTAGTCTGTCTTCAGCATAGTCACTTTACTATATCTTCTGTCTACTGTATTTTCTTTCCCTTCTGTATGTTTGATACGTAGCAAAATACAAACGCATAATTATTTCTTTTTTCATTTTGTTTATCGTTTTGCAGGTAGAGTGCATAAATAATTTTATTAACATGAGCAGATCCCATTCACACGACTACTTCTTGTCTACAGCCGCCCACTCCGTCACAACTGAAAATAGCAGTATTGACAGGATTTGTTGTGGCAGATTGCTATGACTCACACGACTACTGATGGGAAATTTCAACTGCAACTGATAGACTGTATGGTCGCTTCTTAGAATTAAACAATTTTACAATTGAAGTATACACTCATAAGTCAATTAAACTGTTTAATTATGAAAGGAACTGATTGTCCTAATAAGATGTTTCGTCCTTGAATAAATGTAGTTTTGGAAACATTACTTTTATGTATATTTAATGAAAAAGCACACACATTTAAGACAAAATCACTTTAATAAATCTTCTAAGGACAACTATTTTGGTTTGAGTGGTCCAGCCATTGTTTCACACATCAAAACATATCACAAAATAATTAACTATGATACATATAAATACAATGCGATGACGGTAAATTATTATAAAAAATTATCCACAAACAAACAAAAGAAAAAAAAAACATAAAATTCACATATAAATTATTTTTTTTACATACAGTATGATTTAAACAAGAACTGATTGCCATCCACAATGAAAACTGTCTCGGATATTTATTAAATGTTAATTTGTAATTATTTCAATTCACATTCATTACTTTAAGGGACATAATGATTCTAGAAATCTGAACTAATATTATAAGTATAATAATTGTCTAATAACAAAATAAATATGTATATAATGGTGTCCCAAAGGTTTCTTTCTCATCGCGCTATGAGTGGCCTCATCTGCCTCTGCTTGTGCAAACATGCAGGTTTATGCAATCGGTTTCAGTCGTACCAGAGCTCTACTACACCCCAAGCCGGGACTGAACTCCAAAAAAGTTCTTTTGTCCATTCGGTGGGATTGGAAAGACATAATCTTCTACGAGTTCCTTCCTCAAGGTAAAACAATAAGTTCTACGAAATACTATCATCAACTGGATCAAATGAAAGCTGCCATAGCAAAAAACGGTCAGAATTAATGGACCGACGAGGCGTTGTTTTTCATCATGACAACGCGAGATCACATATTACATTAGACGTAAGAGAGAAGCTCTTTCAGTTTTATTGGAATGTTTTACCGCATCCTACATACTCTCCCGATCTTGCACCATCTGATTATTACTTCTTTTTGTCCTTAAAAAATTGTCTTCGCGATAAGCGCTTTAAATCCTTCAGCGAAATAAAAGAGCCTTTCAAGGATTATTTCTTGTCCAAAACACAACAAATTTGGAAAAGAGGCATAATGAAACTTCCTGAAATATGAAAGAAAGTAATAGAGCAAAAGGGTTCTTATATAATAAAATAAATAATATCTTAAACAGTAAATATTGGGTATTCATTTCATATTAGAAATAGGAAAGAAACTTATGGGACACCCTAATATATACATTGAAATACGAAATTGTAAGTACAACAAATTATTGAAAATAGTTGTTTGCTTCAGACGAATCGAATGGAAAAAAGGAAAAGAATGTGGTTTCAAATATGAATAATGAAGTTCAATCTTTCTGTTCCTTGAAATTTACTAAATGAAAACACAATATTATATTAAAACAAATTATTTTTAAGTGATTGTAGGATAGTGTGTAGTTAAAAGAGGTTACTACATAATCTTCAGATTCCTTATCCATTATTCCTTTATCCATGGAAGTTGCTTCAGCACTTTATATATTGATATTATTTAATTATTTATGTATATATTGATACACTTCCATTGTAAACGTAATTACGTACATCGGTCTTAATATTTCATAATTTTCATTAGTATGAAATATAAAAATTTGAATTTAACATGCTCCGATTTTCTATCGCATGACTGCATATTAGATGACATCCACTTTACGTATATCACATGATCGTGATGACATGAATTAACACCTTTACATGCAAGTGTAACGGTACCATTCAGTAACGTTTAGCAGAACTGTATGAATATTTCTCTATATTCATACAGTTGGGTAATGCATATGTCACATCCGATAAGTATTTTACTTCACACTAGAATTCAACTTATGGTTCTTCTAATTCCTATGGTGTAACATCTCTAATAGTCTTTCTGAAATAAGTTGTAAGTAACTTTCAAATAGTACTGGCTTTTCCTAACAATTGTCTTCTCGTAAGTTTTCACAAATTACAAGTCTTAAAGACATTTATTTCCCTTTCAATAAATATAGAATATCTTTTGAATTTATGTTTATTTAAATAAAAGATGATAATTTCCTTATATATCTTTCATGGTCTTGCATATTATTTTGATATCTATTATGAAGGAACTTCAATGGGAAATAATTAACATGGACAGGCCATGCATTTATATTCTATAAATATATAACATAAAGATTTCAACACTAAGTTATAAATGGTAGGATGTATTCTATACAGTTTAGATGTTTAAACTAGATGGTTATCTGAAAATGCCTTAGCATTTCAAGGCAAAACATTCACTAAATTTGCGTTTCATTACGAAATGTAAATTGGAAAAGTATCCTTTTGAAATTGTTTTAAGCTTGGTATGAAAAAATTCTGTTGATAATATAATTCACTCCTGCCAGTTATGCAACAAACTGATAATAATGGAAACATGATTATCGTAATCGTTTGTCACAAGATCAGACAACAATTTATTAGATTTTTTATGCATTGTAACTTAGATTGATTTAGGAAACATCGTAATCCATCAGATAAACGCATTAAAATTAAATTATAATTTTTTTTCCAAGGTCCATTAAGTATTCAGAGTTAATAAAAAAACATCAAAAAATTCAGATGCTATAAAGCATCTGTTACTCAGCAAATTCTTCAGTGATGATCCTGGTATGCTTATCCTTATCAGTAATCAATATGGTAGACGAAAATATTTTCACTCCCAATACATAATGGGAATAAAAAAATTGTTTTTCGTATCTCTTTTAACACTTTATCAGAAATAAAATTCTTGGATTGTTTGAGTTCCACATGGACGTTAATTATGCACTGAACATCTACTGGAGGGTAACACAATATATTCTTGTAAAAAAAATCCATAGTCTGTACACATAAAAAAGGAGAACAAATAGATGTTTTTTCAAGTTTCAATAAATTATAGAGATCTATTCACAGAATTCTTCGTTTCACAAGCTTTCACTCTGTATGACTCCATTACGCAGTGCTCGTACAGCAGGAGGTGGATTATCGTCAGCATCGGATGGTGTGTGGCCATTTACATTCGCATAAATTGGTTGAGGATTGCTGCTGAAGGTCACCAAACCATTGGGGTGATTTCGAACACCGAAGCCATTGTTATGATTGTCTGAAGCGGTGATGGCTGCGATGCTAGGATATGCTCTAAGTGTGGATGAGTCTTTATGGTCGATTCGTCCGCCCATAGTTGAGGTAGTACTTGTCTTGATGGCCTTAGCCTTCCTTCTGTAATCAAGAAGAAACAAAAGTGAAAAAGACATAGATGCTTCATTTTTGCTATTATACAATTCGTCAAATTTATGTATAAATGATATTTTTATTATTTCACAACTTTCATGACCAGGTTGGTGGCCTTGAAGCCAGGTTCTAACGAATTAAAATTATATTCCAAATAATTGTGGTTTAGCTGACTGACATCTCTGAACACACCAAACTGAATAAATAAAATCATTCTAGTAACCTCTACCTGCAGCGAAAAACTTCAATTTATAGACAATAGATGGCATTTAACTTACGTTTTAACACATATAGCTGCAGCAATGATAATAACTATGAGGAGTGCTCCAGCCCCAACCGCAATAGCAATACCTGTGAATAATAATTAGGATAAAAGAAATTATTATAAAGAAATTATTAAAAATGTAAACAAAGTTATAAAATTTTTATTTAAAAATAACCATTTTCAAGAAAAGTTTGATTACCAATAGTTTTGGATGCGTCTACATCTTGACCTTCGGCATCTAAAATATTAGAATAAAAAATAAATTAATAAATTTGTTTAAATGAAAATTGACCAATTAAAGTTTTTTCTCACTCTTAAAATGTATTGAATGACATTTGTACACTAAAAATAATTCACTTTTGTGCAATGTCAATAATATTTTCAAAATACAATGTAAATAATAATTTTTTTTCAATGTCTTCTTTCTTAAGGGAATTATGAGCATTTGATCTTATATTTTAAAAAATATCACATTTTCTGGAAATTGCAGTTTTATACATTTAGCTTGTAGTGAGAATTAATTTTATTTTTTAATTTGAGGCAATGAGGCAATTAATTTTATTTTTTAATTTTATTTTATTTTTTGATTGAGGCAATTAATTTGAGGCTTTTCTTAAATGATGGCAACACTTTGTAACTTTTCACATGCACGCTTAACGCGTTTGAGTAGGCTAAAGTTTATTTTATTAAATTTATTGTTGGAAAACATATTTAAAATATTTTTTAAGAATGGATTTAAAAAAGAAAAAATATATATGTAAAAATATTAGACACGATTGAAATGATGATTTTTGAGTTTTAAGATATTTTAAAAGTGATTTCTATGCTATAATATATTTTGGAAGTTATCGCGGAAAAATGCCAAAAATTTCCCTTAATTTTTAATTATTTAAAATTTTAATTCAAATTTTTGAATATTCTTCTCTTAGAAATGCACATTTTGAACTCCAATGTATATATATATATGCAAATTTCGGAAACTGTAGGTCAAATGGTCTGACTTGCAGATCGCCAACACATAAACACATGCATCGTTCTTAATTATTAGTATAGATTAACCAAACTCAGTGTAACAAGTAATACAACACGCATTCATTTTTATCAATGGTATTGAAAGAAATAGAAAGGAAAGAAAAAATAATTTTAAAAACTTACGTCTGCCGTCAGCTGAATTTTCAATTTCTAGCACAATATCTAAAATAAAAAAAAATCATTTTAGAAACCAAGATCTGATTTTCTAACATTAAGATAAGAAGTAAGATTTTTGAAAGAACTGGTTAAAGGCAGTGACGGCGAACCATCATATTTATTTTTATTAACAATATCAATTTATGGTATGTTATGGAATAAATTATGTTTTTTTATATTTAAGTTTAAAATTATAGGCAAATGAATTTTTGAAGATAGTATAAAAATTTGTTTTAAAAAGTTTTAATTAAACTTATTCTATCTTACTGTTCTAATAAGTTTTTTTTTATGTGTCGAAGAATGTTGACAGAAACAAAAAAATATAATTAAATAATCGACATTTATGCAAATCTTTTTTTTATATAAATGTAAGTAATTTTCAATGATGTCTAAACTAAATCTTAGCTATCTTTTTCAGATAAAGATTGTAAGCAATAAACAAAAATTGGTTTTTTACTATTTAAGACATTTTTAGATCATATCCGAGGTAACTATTAGCTGCCTATGAGATTAAGTACTGTCTTCTTCCATTGGCCTAAGGCTGTCTTAAATAGTCTCTTTACTTTATTTCTTCATGTTGTCATGGTAAAATAAAATGAGGGAGTAATATAAACTGGCTTATGAGTTCTGAGTCGGATAGTGTGATGTAAAAATTGTAGTTAAGACGCGATATGATCCGAAAGCAAGATTTGGCTGCGTTTCGCTTCTTTATGACATGCGGTTGAAGATATAATAATAATGAGAAGTAATGATAAATGCAATGAATTCAGAGCAATTGTATTTACAATAATCCTACTTTTTCTCGGCAATTCTTTTTCTATTCCATACCTTTTTTGTCTCAATAAATGCATTCATCTGCCTGAAATCGAAAGTCGGTTGCCAATATGTCAAAGCCACGCTGTATCCTCAAACGGAAGATAAATAGACTGAATAGATGAATATCAAGATGGAAGAGAATCTTCATATTTTTTGGGTATAACATTTGTTCGAAAAAATATGAAAAGCTCAAAAAGAAAAAAAAAAGTGCTGATGCGGGATCTGTACCGCTAGTGAAAAAACCGTCACTTCATTAACAAATATATAATTTTCATTTTTTTGGCTAAATATAAAAAGTAGTTAAAATAGCAAGTAGGAAATGTAGTAAATTCTGTCCTAACGGATATCCGAATTTGAATACAGCATATATCATCAGTATATTGTCGCAAAAAGAACATTCCTCTTTGTTTACACGCATATATCATATTCAATTAGGAATTCTTACCAACGCATTTCGGCTCGAGACCACTCCATTCTCCTGTTGCAAGACAAGTACGAATAGGTTCCCCAACCATCTGAAAATCCGGCAAACAGCGGTACTGCACCATACTTAAATAAGTGGTTGTTCCATTGGATAAGAATCCTTGGCCATTTGCGATCGCCGATGGCGATTCGCAGTCCACCACTAAAAAATAAATTCAGAATGCAATGAAAAATCATGTACATAATATAAATGAGAAATTGCGTTTATTCTTTCAGGCATCGGATTATAGATCGAGCTGATCGCTCACTAATTAGGAAAAAAGAACTCTTGGAGAATTGAACCAAAAAATATCTGGCGTTCAATTTAAATGTAAATTCCTAAACTAATAACAAAGCAGATCATAAACAGATTTTATTATTGAGTCTTAAATAAATAGTTTCATCATAAAATCATACCTGATTATATAAATAATTGTCCACCTGCTGTGCTTTCAAAAATAAATTTCAAAAAGCCAAAATCTTTTAAACCTTATTTTTGATCTTTTTAAATCTTAAATCCAACTGTCTTATTTCTTACTAGCTTCCAAAAACATCTGAAATCATGCGCTAAGCAAGTTGTTTTAATAAATATGCATTATGCACATGAAATTGGAAAGTTGACACAGACTAAATAAACAAAGTACTAATTTATATGTACCGAAAAAAATATCTTCTATTTTTAAAAGAATGATGGTTTATTATTAATAAGTCGGATATAAAATAATTGAGATTTATATTTATTTCGGGCTCTTAGTTTTTTTCTGCCCATTCACCTGTTTCAAATAAATTTTACATGAGTTAACTGTTTCTAAATTGCATCTTGTGGAAAATTTATTTCCACTTTTTAAGTGTAAATTTTTGCTTGTACCAATAAATACATTAAACGTGAAAATTTTTATTTGCATAGTTTCGTATCTTCTAAAACTTTGTTGGTAAATATTTTAAAAAAAATTATGCATCCTATTTTTTAATGAAATTCGCCTCCAAACTAGAATCCACTTAAATCTCGATTATAACCTATCTGAAATAATTTGTTACCAGAAGTAAATTAAATCAATTGAAACTATAGTTACGCATTTATATTATAGAATTATATAGGTGTAGATTCTCTTAGCGTTGCACTCATTAGTGCTTTTTCGTTCAGATTTTTGTCTCATGTATAATCCCTCAAGAACCTAAAAACTCTATTTGATATATATCCCAAACTTATACCAGCTGCGAATTTAAAATTCTGAACTGCGCAGAAGCATTAAAATGTTACTGTGTCTCACCAATATTATCACTGACTACATTCTTCAATTTAATTCTTTGATTCTTCATTCTAAATCCATAAATTCACCGAGAAAAGTTTAATGTACTTACATTTACAGAAGGGCGTCACTCCAGTCCATTGTCCATCACTTCCGCACACTCGACTTTTGTTGCCAATCAGCTGATAACCTTCCGAGCAACTATAATTGACCCAATGTTCCACTATGTAACTGTCTCCTTCTACAATTGTTTGGTCGTCTTTGGTATCTGGCTTACCACAAGCCACGACTAAAAAATTCAAAGAACCAAAATTAAATTCATTGTATTATTTACTTTAGATTATAGGAAGAGATTTGTTGAAACTTATGAGATGATTACTGCACTAATATCAAACGACGAAGAAAGGTTGCTTTGATTTAAAAGAATTAACAAGAGATGCTGCTGAAATATTAAATTACCTTCACAATTTGGTTCGTTGCTGCTCCATGTGCCATTTTCCAGGCATAGACGCCTTCTGGGGCCATGAATTTCGAAATTTACGTCACATACATATTCTACTTGACTGCCGTAGTAGGTGGTATTTGAAGGCAACAGCCAGTGGCCATGAGGCACTGGTCTCGGTAAACCACAATCGATATCTGAAAAAGTATTGATAAATCCATTTTTTTACAAAGAAAAGTGCCTGATGATTCGATATTATATATATATTTTTATTCGCGAAATTATTTTAAAAAGTTCTCTCATTTAATTGCATTTCAGAGGGCTCCTTCTACATTCTAGAGGTTACATGTTTTTCAGATATAAGTTCCTCAGAATTTTTTTTTTCGCATGGATTTTATGTGAAAGATTTATTTATCAGATACCTTACACCTATTTGCAGAATTTAAAGTACCGTTTCATAGTTGCTATTCAGTTTATAGCTCTTCAGATATTCACAAATGTTGGGCATGAAATTGAGAATTGCTTGATCAGATGGAATCCAAGAAATTTCTTACTCATATTTGTTTACTTTAGTATTCTATTGCAAATTTGCAAAGAAATATTGTTTCTATATCTCATAATTTTTGCCTAAGATAATTTTGTCTAATATGTTCAAGACTACACAAATATTTTTAACCCTTTAAAGGGCCACTTTTTTCTGCTCATGGTATATTAAAATATTTTTAGGATTGAGTTTGCCTTAAGAAAAGGGATTCATTTAGCTTATTAGATAAATTTAATTTAATTTATTAATTATTTTTGTTAATTAATAATTAAGTAAAACTCAAGGCATGCCATTTTCTCTGAGATAAGAAGCTGAAGCATCTAAGCTTCTGTCTTATTGAAAAATTTGTGAGAACATTTGCTAATCTACATAATCCCATATAAAGATTGATGAATTTGGTGGGAAGCATATTTCCCACGGCCCTAGAAAGAGTTAATGTTTTAGAAAATATATATTAGATGCATAAAGTCAATTCAGGCAACCTGAATCCTCTTTGTATTCTTAATAATCTATTAATCCCGAGCATTTTTGAGCTTAAGAATTGATAGTCCACACAAGACAATGACTTATTATAAATCAAATAAGTTTGCCTATTGGACAATAATATAGATAGAAGACAATATAAATTAAAGGCAGAATTATGAAAAGGAAATGAAAGAAAGAAAAACGTTTTATTTAAAATTGCATCGTTGTAAATTATGAACAGTTATATATAATTCCTCAGGTTGAAAATTTGGTTTTCAAGAGCTGTAATTTTTAATTAATAAATGTAACTTTCCAGGGTTTTTTTAAAAATATATTTAGCAACAATAAGACAAACTTTTTCAGAAAGCTGATATTTTTTCAGTCAGTATGCGAAAAAAATACCGAATGAAGCTGCTCGAATTCTAATTAACAGACTCCATTTTTTATTATTTATTTATATACTTTTAAATATTTAGCAGTACTAAAACTTAAATTTTTTTCAGAAAGCTGAAAATTTTAAGACAGTATGAAAAAAAAGAACCAAAGATAGTCATTGCATGAATTTTTCTAAGCTTAATTTTTTCAATGTCATTAACAAAACATGTGCATTACTCCAGTTTATAATTATTAAAGCCATTGAAAACGCTCTTTGTGTTTTTAAAATGGAAATAATAAACAGAATTATACCGTGTTTATATTACATACATTATTATTGTGTTGCAAAATTAAGTATTTAAATGATAACATTACTATCAGTATATGTATTTATCTGGATTTTTATTTCTTAAAATGCAATAACAATAACATTTTTTAAAAATAATAGTTTTTATATGTATTAATTTATATATGATTATATTAAAGATAGCGTTGAAATTCAAGTTTTGCTTACACATGCATAAGGGTGGTTCATTGGACCAAACTCCAGTGGGCAAGCATGTCCTAAGGGGTTCTCCTTTGACAGGTAGATGACCAGGAATGCACCGATATTGTACAGTAGATCCAACGCGGAACGAATCTGCCGATGCTCTATCATTGCCTCCATACACGACTGTGGCATTCTTCGGAACTTCGGGTGAAACACATCTGATTTCTGAAGAAGTAAAATATGTATTTTTGAAAATGTATATCAAGGAAACAAAGAGGAGTAAGAAGTTATAGAGTTTATTTTTTTCTTAAACATAGCAATGGTTTTATAACGTTTAACCATACATTTGATGCATAATTTTACACAACGAGCTTAAAAACCTTTTTAATATGTGCGATTATTTATTTATTATTAAAATAAACAATGAAACAATGATATATCTATTATATCTTTAGTTTATAATTTAACAAAATATAATGGGGAGAATAAATATATAACTACAGGCAGCCGTAACCGAACAGAAAGTCAGAAGTGCTCTCGAATTTGGTCTGAATCAGCTTACATAAATTAAGACGGATATAAAACTGGCACCCAAATAAAAGTCAGAATTTTATATATTTTTATAAAATAATTAATATAATATTTACATACAATTCGATTATCCTAAACTATTTTACAAATCAATTATTTTTGTACTTTTTGAACATTCCATCATATTTATACTCATTTGCCCACCGCCTATAGTTAGATAAAATATAATGCTAAAGCAAAATTTTAATTCATGCATGAAATTTTATTCTCTTGCAGTGAATTTGACTTTCAATTTATTGGTTACACAACTAGAAAAACTTGCACTTGAAATTGAATAAATTATTATCTGTTTATAATTTCTTCCGCCTTTAAATATGCAAAGTATTAACCATTTTGTACCACAATACAATAACTATAATTTACATTTTGAATTTAAAGTTTAAAAAAACTTTTTCATCTACTTATAAAAAAGTCGCCATTTGCTGAATTTGATTATCTTAAATCCAATTATCTGTCCTGCTGATAAAATGTATCAATATGTATTTCTTTATAGATCGTATCCAGCTTATAAATATTATCAAGTTAAAAAGATATGTAGAATTCCTTATAGCAAAATTTGAATTAGATTTGATATTTTCTAGTTCGATGTCATCTGTCTACCAATTATAGTTTCTTCTTCTGAGAAGACAGGATGAAGCTGTGAATCGGCTTCAAAAGCTTAAATCTATCATTCATAAATTAACTATCATTCTTAAAATGAAATATCAGGTTAAAAGCATCTTCCTGTGTTGTGCTTTATTGTTTCAGACATTTATTGAGACACAAGGTGGAACAAATCACTAAATTCCTATATCAGTAATAATGAACGGATCTTTCGAAAATGAAAGCTATCTTTCACGACCAGCAAAAATTTGTTTATGTTCACATAAATTATCATTTCTTAAAAGTACACATGCATTTCCTTTTAAAATATACCCTATAATAAAATTCTTAAATCATATAATACAGCTTCTTGAGACAGTATCAAAATTATATATATATATATATATATATATATATATATATATATATATATAT
>JAPMOR010114188.1:0-28466 GCA_026543865.1 Argiope aurantia | reverse complement strand
TTTTCTCTCACAGGTATTATTTAGGAACTAAGCCCGTAGTTTTAGTAGCTGACGTGGAATTGCTGAAGAAGATTCAAGTTTCAGACTTCCACAAATTTATAAATAGGCCAGTAAGTAAAATAATAATAATATTAAAAAAATGTTTAAAATTTTATTTTATTTTATTTTTATTTCATATAAATAGTTTAAGACTTTGAAGTTCTGTGGGTGCATTATTTATGTTTGCATAAATGCTACATGCTTACTTATAATGATTCTGTAAGTCTCTCTTTTTTAATCGTCGCTCAGGATTAATGGCGTTTTGGAACAAAATTTTACAGATATTGATTGAAGAAATAGGTCTTCATATATCATTCAATATGAAAAAGTGCATCGCAATAAGACGCTTCGTGCTTTTACTTCCTTGAAGCACATGTCACATTTGTAGAGTTTGCTGCAAAAAAAGAAATAGCTCTGCTCTAAGTTGAGCGTAAAAAATAATAAATATGTTTCTTTAATTGTTTTTACATAATAAGGAAGTGTGGTGGTATGTAGATTATTATGATCTGTGCAGGAAGCAACAGGACGAATGTTATAGAAAACATTTCTTTAATAATCACATTCACACACTAAACAATTTCAAACACAAAGACAAGACATTCGCGCGCGCGCGCTTCACAGTTCAGCATCCCATCTCCTTCTCATTACAATCGCAATGCATTATGGGATGACATATGGGATGGCCTAAACAGGCATCGCCATCTAGTATCCAAAAGAGAAGATAAGTGTAATGCAACTGCTACAGAGGTATTTTCGCTCAAAACTATATATTTCAGATAATGTGACACATGAGTGATTGTCAGAAATATCTTCTGATTGCTAAGAAATGTATCTCCTTATTAGTACAAAATGACCAACAACTTTGTTACAATATCTTTAAAATATTGGCTGGCATTCAAAATATCGGACAATATTGTGGAGATGTACATTATCTTATGTATATAGAGATTATATAGAAGATTATATAGAATAGATTATATAGAATAGAGTTAATAGAGAACATATATCTGTTCTAATTACTTCTATTAAGAAGATTTCTCCAAAAATACATCAGCTATCATACTATTTTTTAAAAGAAATTCCAAATAAAATGCAGAGCATATTTTGATTGCCTGAATAAATCACAAGATAGTACATATAATTAAAAATTACCCCAGAATATAATTACCAATTCTTTGAAAAAAAAATCTAATTTTAGTTTCGATATTTACCGCTAGAGAGAGTAGTTATAGCGCAGCATTGCGATGAAGCCAATGCAATTGGCTTAAATAAGCAAACTGCAAGTGCATTTCCTATAAAATTTCTGCCTTTTTCTAATTGTAGGACATACTATATGAAATTTATTATTCTTACTTCACTACGCAGTATTGTATAAACCTTAACCATATGCGAATGCATGATAAGAAAAAGTAAAAACGTTACTCTTTAAAGAAAATTTATATTGCCATGAAAAATGCTAAATTTATTGAAATAATAAGCATTATAAACCTTTGTAAAAGTTGTTAAATTCGTAATTACCAACTCAAATTTAATGTCCTCTACGTATGCGCATTCTTATTCTCCCCCTTTCAACAGCAATAAACTCTTCATCGTTATACAATAGAACAAGAATCTGCTGCCATCTATAGGTTGATTAGAGTATGAAAATAAGCTGTTGATTCTAATAGCTTAGATGCATAATGTGTACCAATCCATAGGAATGGACAGAGAGGAAAAATAACACAGAGTACATTGAAGTGCACTATTGTGGACTGGTGATAGAGAAATAAAGAAGCAATGATTTGCTCTCGGTATTACCATTATTCTTTTGAGTACACTACTGCTCCCTTTATAGGGATATAAAATGAAACTCATCAATATTTCAACATGTATACGTGCGCTAAGCGGTGATGTTACGATAGTTGTTAGTGAAATAAAGAGTTTATTTTTCTAATAGCGATGAAGTGCTTTATACAACACTCAACATAAACACCGCATCATTGGTGACCTCGGACAATGAACCTTCAACTTTCGTACAGCTGTTGTGGCGCCATCTACCCGCACCTAAAGTCGTCAGACTCACTTGACGCAGCAAATCCAAAAATCGTCAGACTCACTTGACGCATCAACCCAAAGTCGCCAGACACACTTGGCGCATTAGCACCCACAGACGTTTGGCGCTATTCAACTGGTTACCGGCCCATTAAGACAACAGCTAATATTTCATCACCACTCAACATCCATATCGTTCGTCTCACCTCCGACTCACTGGAGGGAGAGTACTGTGGTGAATAGCATATAAGCCAGTTAACAACTCTTCTACCCGGACGATCGTTTTGGTAAAATTGTTAAGTTACTGGACTGCTAACCAAAAGGTTCCAGGTTCTATCCTTGCTCATCCCGTACCGCTTCAGAGTCATGCAAATATTTATACATGACTCAGCAGAATCCAAATATAATATTGGCAAGGTATCAATGAACTAACAAAAAAAAATGTGGTACATATTTTTTGTAAATTGCTGACACTTTGTCGTTACTCTGACATATTCTCTAATATTTAGTTCTGTGGAAGCAAATTCTTCTCCTTTCGATGCCATCAAGTATTTAAAATAAATCTTATTGTGAATAGAGATCCTTACAAAACGTTACCAAAGTGAGCGTAAAATATAGTGGCAGGACATCGTTTCACATATGTATATTAGATATATTAAATATGTAATGGACGCACCATTGAAGCGACTTATAAACGCATACATGAAGTCGAATTGATTTTTCAATTCTTAAATAAGTGCATTTAAGAAGTTGCATATTCAGAACGCAGGGAATAATTAAGAAAAAATGTCACTTAAACATTTTTTTATAATTAAAATTTTATATATATATATATATATATATATATATATATTGTAGCAGTTGCATTACTCTTATCTTCTCTTTTGGATACTAGATGGCGATGCCTGATTAGGCCATCCCATAATGCATTGCGATTGTAATTAGAATGAGTTGTGATGCTGAACTGAAAAGCCGCGCGCGTGAATGTCTTGTCTTTGTGTTTGTTTAAGTGTGTGAATGTGATTATTAAAGAAATGATTCTAACAACATTCGTCCTGTTGCTTCCTGTACAGATCATAATAATCTACATACCACCACAATTTAAATTTACGTAAAGTAAAACACATAATACAAGCTTAGAGATTATTACTCTGAGATAAAAAGAACAAATAACCTCATATTCATTAACTATGCACTTACCTTTCATTTACTATCAGCTGCCGTAGATGTATTAAACAAACTGGTATGCAAATATCAGTGTGTTACATTATTTATTTCCACTTTCTTGTAAAGTTTCAAATTGAATTTCGTACGATATTTACCTTCTCATTACAGTTGCCTGAAAAAATTTTTACCATTAAAGGGAACTAAACATTTATATTATATTTGTATAGTTCTAAAACAGTCCAAAATTTATTTCTTGACTAAATAATACTGGTTGCCTTTAACGATCAGCTGGTTCACCTAGATTATTGACTATTTGCAGATAAAGGGTTCAATTGAAAAATAATGAATAATTACATTTTTTAATAAAATTTCACCTTCCTATTTGATATGATTGAAAAGCTTGAATTCAAATAAATCAGTTTATTTCAAATTTAAAAAAACTGTATATGTGTGACATAAATGCGGAGCTGAAATCCTTCTAAGGAGTTAATGATTAGTAAAAGCATGGGATTCATTGTTTTAATGGATGAATTTGAATTCCATAAAAATATTTCAAAACAGATTTTGTATCAAATTGAATTAAAAAATATTAAAATTAAGGCAAAAATTATACAGAAATAAATTGATTTAATTATAAAAGTCATTTTTTCAGCATTAAGATTATATTTCGTAATAATTATTTGGAAAAATATAAACATCTATTCCCATAAGCAAGTCATAGCGATTGTCTATCTAACCATGTGTAAGTAATGCTCGAAAGATCTTTCTATTTGAAGCCTATTTCTTGATTTCTTTTTTATCTTCTTTTCTCTAACTTCTCCTGATACATCGAACCCTCTCCAGAACAATGTAATAATGTTTTGAAGCTCCATTAATTAGCTAAGCGAAACAATGAATCCAATGGTTAATAAATAAGTTTGAAATTCGTAGACTGGTTTGTTTACATTTGATTGTTGCCATTCGACAATGAGTAATAAAAGTGATTTAGCGATTTCTTCGCTGCGCACGTCAGCGTTATTATATATAATGATAATAAAATTATTATAGTCTAATATGATGTTATACATAATGTCATATTTTCTTAAACAACTACTTTATAAAATTTTCTTTTTATAGAATTTATTCAGCGGTCGGCCAGACAGAAAAACTGAAAAAGTCCCGCGATTGGAAGGATTCAGTCAGCAGCTCATATCACTTAGGGACAAGAGATGGAAAGAAATTCGATCCATCATAACGCCATCTTTTACTGCCTCAAAGATGAAACAGGTAAGTCATTTTTTACTGGCTCAGATAAGCTCAAATATCATTGCTGACATTTCGTTAATCTTCCCTGATTCACAAGCTGTTATATATATTTTCCTACTTTCGGCTCAATTGCAGGATACTAAGCAATCGAACTATAACAATCCTATTTCTGAATGAAATGGCTTTGCTAGAGAATAAAATCATGCTCAGCTACTTCATTATCAAATGCGTCACTTCCAATTTAATTATAGAATCTATACTATTTTGTATATATGGCTTGTGCCGGCATCCTGGCATAGGGGTAGAGCGTCTTCCCTGTGACCTGGGCGTCCCGGGTTCGAGTCCTGGTTTGGGCATGGTTGTTCTATGTGTGAATGCACCCTCCTGTAAAAAGGGGTTGTGCACGCGAATAAGTGATGCGTGAATAGCAAAGTCATACTCTTGGCCCTAGTTGGCGCAACTATAAAAACAAGAGACGCTCCCCCTCCGGCTTAAAATCCTGTCTTCGTAACAACGGGCTTCTTATGGCAAGTGCCATAAGAAACAACAACATGTAATTATATCACATTTTAACATAAAACAATATGAATCCTTTGAAAACCGAACAGTTTATTGAGAGGATAATCCAAATGAAAGAAAAAGTGTTTAAGCATATCCTGTGCAAAAACCACATACTGAATCCCAACTAAATTTTGTACACATAGTCTCTTAAGGTACCGATATGGAGATGACAAAAAAAAAGTACGTATTTTGGTGAATGGAAGTGAAATGGTGTTGTCATGCCAGTAATTACATAAAACAGAAATTAATTGAAATCATTATGGTTAATAATAAATCCAGGAAACAATTTTTCATTACTGCTTCGATTTTAAAGACTAGGGCGCTTGAAGTAGTTAACATTACATAGATTGGTTTGATCTACTGCATAAATAAAGATTATTTCATAAAAGAACTTTCTATTTACTTAATATTTCTATTTTATTAAATACTGCGAATAAACAAAAAATATCTTTCAGAAATTCCTTACAATTCATTTGTACATTTTGCGTACAAAACTTTCTTGTGCATTTAATGCCTGTAGTTTTTGCATGGGAATATTCTCTGTTTAACTTAAATTACCTTTATATATTATTTGAAAACTTATTTCGCTTGTAGAATATACAATTAGCTATTTTTTCCATCACTTTCTTTCAATTACTTCTAAATACTACAACGTAATGCAATTATGTTCTCAAACAAATCGCAAGGTAATCCCCCTAAGATTCTTCATTTCAATACTTCACAGCATAACATATAAAGTAAGTCATTCATGGATTTGAAAACTCTCCGCACTTCTGCGCATGCGTCAGGATGCGTTCATTTAGTCAAAATAGAAGTGAAAGGAAAGATGAAAAGAGGAGATGTTTGCATTTAACAATGCAGTGAACTCGCACTATTCGAAGACTTTGAAAGCGAAAAATAATTGTGGAAAGCTCGTAATATTATCGGAAAAAGATTCTAATTCACATCAAAATTCTTTCGATTTTGATGAATAAATGAAAGATTTTCGTCCTTATAATTTTAGAAGCCCCCCCCCCCACCTTTTTTTACAAAACATTAATAATTTTTTTATGTTAAAAGCCGCTATGATTTTGCCAAACATATATTTGGTGTCAAAGTGTCACAATCACTTTATTATCTTATTATTTAGATGGCTCCTATCATGAGCAATGCGATCGATTCTCTTGTGGAGAACGTAGAGAAAAAATGCTCCTCTGGGGAACCCTTCAACATTTATCCGATGTATCAAGGCCTCACCATGGATGTGATTGGAAGGACTGCCTTCGGAATTCAAACGGATTCGCAGAACAATCCCGACGACCCTCTGCTGCGGAGTTCTAAAATTCTTTTCTCGGGAGACATTCGGAATCCCATTGCTGTGCTTGCATGTAAGTACAATAATTTTATTGTACCATTTTTTACATATATGAGCTAGAGGGAGTAGTCTCTCCAATATTTTCCTGCACATTCTCTAATCAATTTCCTTGTGTATTATTAACAGCAAGCCACTGGTGAACAGCATTTTCGAAAGAACCTATAAATATGGGAAAGTTGGAGGTGTTATTGATGATTAATTGTTGGGATGTGGTTAACCGCATATGTCTTTTTTCTGACCAATTGGAGCCACGATTAAAAAATCTACAACTGCTGTCAAAAGATCACATAGCCAATTTCCTTTACTTAAATCATTGCGTTTGCATGCTTGTAAAATTATAGACAGACAGACATCAACTCTTAGATGGGTTTGGCTCCAAATATGATACCTATGTACTCTTTAGATGTTGAACCTACGTATCAAATTTTATCCATTTAGCTCACTTCGTTTTGTAGTTTTCCTGTTAACTTTGGTAGTAGAAAAATAAACTTCCTAAAGAATTAACGATGATGATGTCGTGTCCGCGTTACCACAGAAAGGGGGTGCAGTAGCTTCTGAGGGTAATGACCCCTCAGCACCCGACGACAGAAGTCTGACTTCTAACACATATGAAGATGACACTCGCACATTCGCTTGCACAACCCCTTTTTACACCGGGAGGGGGGGCTCTTTCACACACCTCACAGATAGTTTAGTTTAGTTTAGTGATATTAACGTCCCGTTTGAAGCAACACTAGGGCTATTTTGGGACGGACCTCGTCATTTTGAACCGCGGTCAGATGACGAGGACGACACCTGAGCTGGCACCCCCTTTCCACACCACACCAGCGGGAGGACGTTTGGTCAGGACGGATTTAACGTGCAACAGACCCCCTTACACGACGGTTCTTTGGTGGAATCGGGTCTCGAACCTGCAACCCTCCGATTCCGAAGCCAAGACCTTACCGCCAGGCCACCGCGGCCTCCTCACAGATAGAGAACACAGATAAGCAACAACCATGCCCGAACCGGGATTCGAACCCGGGACGCCCAGATCACGAGGTAGATGCGCTACCCCTATGCAAGGACGCCGGCTAAAGAACTAATTTCATTCAAAATTTGATAAAAATGTGCTAATTTAGGGTAAAGACCCTATAACAAATTTCACCCAGCTGTCTCAAAACGTCTTTGAGTTATCATGTGCACAACAGACTTAATTCCAAGAATGTGTTCTTCGTACTTAGTAAAGTCTGAAATGTAGATTTCATCTCGAAATCGAATTTTTTGAGGATTAGTATATTTTCTCTTTGAATATATTGCACATGAGGAAGTAAAACGAAATATCAGGGCTAAAAAATGAACTGAAAAGATAGGTAATGTGTGACTGTTGTGGCCAAATGATAAGAAATATTTACCAATTATAAAAATGAATAGGTATATATTAGCGTTCTACCAGGAAACTTATTTGATATATATCTTTCAAACTTGATACATAGTATATATTTTGAAGGCTGGAAATCTATGCCTCAAAACGAATTTTTAATTTTTTAAAAATATTTTTAATTAAATTTAATTGTAATTTTGGTTTTTTTAATCATAATTTCCGAAAATATTACAACAAAAAATTATTTTTACATCATTTTAAAATTTAAAATGTTGAAATTTAGTATCAAGTAAAGGTGAATATTTTTTTTAATTGAAGTCTTGTTTAAACACAGACCCTTTTTCTTGTGATATAACTGGAATTGTAAAAATATAGACTTAAAACTAGGAAAATTCATGAACATGACGATGTACGGCTTCTAAAATAGTATGAATTATATATCTACCAAAATTTGGAATTTAAAAATATTTAACTGAATAAACTACACAGATTTAATTATAAAAAATGATTAGAAATTTTTAGGGAGCAGCTCCCGTATACGGCCTAGTGGCACCATTTTTTTCGCCAAGAAGTCGCCAATAATGCGTGTTTAGGATGTTGTGATTCTTAACCGGAAGTTTTGAAGCCACGTTAGGCTTATTTCTAAGACTGACAAAATGCACCAGACTATAAGTCAGGGGGTGGTACTGCCCCCTTTTTTATTTTAAATAATTCAGATAAATATTGTGATTATTGACTAATTTTTGAAGCCATGTTAGGCTTAATCCTAGGACTGACAAAATACACGAGCGTAAGTCGGGGGGGGGTATTGAAATATTTATGATAAAGATCCAAATGAAACGATTTTTTTAATTATAAGTATAATGAAGCATGATGAAATGTTCACTTGCTTTTAAGTATAATGAAATGCTCAAAATTAATATTAAATGATGATGACGAAATTATTTTTTGCTCCGATTTTTAAAAATGATTTCTTAATTTTATGCTGAATATGTTCTCATGAAAACATTGATATTTTTTTTCATTTTAAAAGCATAGTTTATAACAGTTAATAGCTGTATATGTGAGCTGCTCCTTATAAAAACACATAAAAATACTGAATATGTTCTAAGGTTAAGGTTACCATAAGGAAGAATATAACCATAAATTACAGTTTATCGCCCAATTTCTCGCCAATTTGGCGGAGGCCGTATACGGGAGCTGAGCCACTTTTAGCAAGTGTTAATTCTTGCGAACCATTTTGTCGTCAAAATTGTCTAGTATTTAATAATACAGATTCTATAATACGTTTCGATGACACTTTAATTTTCTCTTCATGATTGAAAACATGAGTCGATTTTAATTCAAAGATGATTTTAAAGATTTGCTCTTTTCATTTTTAACATACACACGCGCATATGCATGCACTTCTTTGACTTCAGATCCGGATTCTCCAATTAAATTAGGCCGAATTTGTAAGGTTAGACTGAATAAGTTTATTTCAAATAAATAATCATTTTTATTATAACAATTACACATCTTTACAATAACTTGTGTGGACAAGTGAAAGAACGGTCACGCTGATGAGATAGTACCAAGATCTAATTATGAAAGAATTGATTTAAAGTAATCATTGAGTTCTACTTCCAATTAGATAATTGAGTGCCCGGGTTACTAAATATAAGGGGTTGTACTTATCTGGAGATAGCAAAAACAAAGGGATCTGCCAGGCAGTCTCACAGTACAATGTTATTGAAACGATACTCGAAAGAAATTTTATGAAGGGAGGAAAAAAACGTGTATTATTAAAAATAGAATATTTTTAGACAAATGATAATGAACCATTTTGAAATTAAAACAAAAGCCAACTGAATAGAACAGTCATAGCGAAAAGGAGTTTGTCATTAGGTGGACACGGTACTTCAAGCAATTGTAGCCTCTAACAAACCGCAAAGATTGAAAAAAAGAAAAAGGTAATGCGCTGGATATGTCTTGTGCAAAACGCAGACTCTTTTCAATCACACACACATCTTATTTTATTCATTCATCTCCTGTTATTCGACACGAGTTGCTTGTTTGCGTATTGGTTTTTTTTATTGCTTTATGATGTGTTATTCACATATCGCATTTTTGTTAAATGTTAGAAGATACAAAATTCTATTCTATATCAGAATAATTCAACTACACCGAATGTCCGCCGTATTTTTAGGATCAGTTCTAGATGAATGCGGGTTTCCGAAAAAGCAGATGTTGGTTCAGAGAACATCTCTGTCATCTGACCATGGATTTAAATGACGAAGTTCATTCCTCAAACGCCCTCGTGCTGTTTTATAATAGATTATCAGAGTAATTAATTAAAATTGTCAGATTTCTTGTTCCCCAAATGTATATGCATGCCGAATTATATAACGAAATCGGATTTCTAAACCACAATTCAGATGCTGAAATCTGACAGTCAAACTATCCTTAGATGCAGAAGAAAGAACTCATTACTTTTTCCATATTTTTACCATACAGATAATATTAATTTAAGACATTTTTTTTTTCATAATTTTACAATATAGATATCATTAATTTAAGGAATTTTTTTTTCATATTTTTACATTTATTTAAGATTAACTGATTTCTGATTAAGATTTATTTATTTTTTATTTTTTAATGCTTGAAAAACTGAGTAATGACGTGAATAAAGAATATCATCATTTTTTTTCTCCTTCTTTACAGTGAGTTTCCGTTCCTTGAACTGGTTTTGGACTTGGTTGAACCGGATCAGGTTGATTTTCATGAACAAAGGAACAAACCCGGTCAAAGAGCTCATTCAATCTGTGAAAGAGGTTATATCTATGAGAAGGAAAAACCAGGAGGTACGTGTGATATCCTTAGTAAATGCTAATAAGTAATAGCAGTTAAAGAAAGAAATTGAATCAATTGCAGAAACTATTATAATTAATTGTTAATTAAGTCTATAAATTAATTAGTATTACTTTTAGAAGACACAAGGAATATTGTTTGGAGCGCCAGCGCCCACAGGGTGCCATCTCCGGTCGGCAACAACTGTTGGGCTCGGCTACTTCATCTATTCTGGAGTGGGAGAAGGTCTTGACTGAGGCTGGGAGGAGGGGATCTTGGTTTATGTAGTCTGGTCGGCGAGTGGCTTTCGTCCAATGGGAGGCTTGCTGCTGTCGGCGAGGTCGTCTTAGGTTGGCTGGATGGTTGGGTTATGGCAGAGGTGTCTTCTGGGATACTTGGTGAGAGAAAAAATTCTAAGAGCCTGGTAGAGTGGTTGTGTGGGGGATGGGCTAAGATATTTGCTATTGACTGCCAATAGGAAGAGCGAGATGGAACATGGAAATTTCATATTTATTAAGAATTTATTGGGTTGATTTAAATATTAAAAGGGTTAAAGGGGTTAAGATTTTTTATTAGTGACGTTTTTAAGTTGGTTCTGATTAGAGTAGGATGAGTCTGGGTCTTCTGGAATTTGGGTTGGGGGTGTAGTTTTCAATTTCTTGGATTGCCTTTATTTTCAATCATAATGTACCAAATATTTATAGAAAAATGCTTTCTTTTCTTCGGTTAGAAGTTCACTGATAAGTAAGTTAATTTTAACATAATAAAAAAGAATTGTGTAGTTAAACCACAGTGCTCTCCTATGAATTAAGAAATACCATTTTATATATAACATCAGTTCAGATCCCTCTTATTAAGAATATTAAAAGCTAGAGAACAATTAATACCATATCATAATTCAAAACCACTTTTGTCATTGGCGAATTAAAATGATATTTGCCAATGATTTAAATTAATTTGCCTATTTCCCATTTTAAATCTCCACAAAGGATATTTTGAGAGTAATTTCTTCGTCTGATCCTTCGTCAGTTGATGAGGATGGCAGTTGATCCGGCAGCTTGGACTCCAACCTTTCATGTCGCATCAGCTTTTGGGCGTTTATAGGCCATGTATATTATGTTCCCCCAGACCTATTTATATCCTAAATGCTAGTGTAATCAAGAATGGAATCTCACAGTTGACAGTTACATTACAATCAAACTGTGAAGATCTCTACATTCATCTATGGATATCTCTATAAAGAAGGCCGCGGTGGCCTGGTGGTAAGGTCTTGGCTTCGGAACCGGAGGGTTTCAGGTTCGTGACCTGATTCCACCGAAGAACCGTCGTGTAAGGGGGTCTGTTGCACTTTAAATCCGTTCTGACCAAACGTCCTCCCGCTGGTGTGGTGTGGAGAGGGGGTGCCAGCTCATGTGTCGTCCTCGTCATCTGACCGCGGTTCAAAATTACGAGGTCCTTCCCAAAATAACCCTAGTGTTGCTTCAAACGGGACGTTAATATAACCAAACCTCTATTAAGAAGCAGTTTTAATGCAACGATCTTAGTTGCTTCACATTTCAATATGATGATATGACATTATATTTATTTAGATCTTTAAATTTCTATCTCTTTATATGCAGAGCAGAAGACCTGATCTTCTTCAGATGATGATTGATGCCGAAATCGACGACTTATCAACTGTCACTTCTGAAGATCTGACGGCTACAGGGGATTCAGATAACAAAGAAAAGGAAGTAAAAAGTAATGTCAAACAGCATTTAGAAAACTTTTTTTTTTGTTTTTGTTTAAAATACCCGATTTTTTTCTAAAATTCTTCTGAAATTTTCTAATTCAGAAAACTACATTGAAAAAAAATAGAGCATCATTTTTCATTGAAAAATCACAGTATTTCTCAGTGATAAGATGGATGACGAAGAAAACCAGTGAGAGTGGTCACCACAAAACTTTCTCGCATACTCTCTAATAAACTTTTCATGCCAGAGAACGCCTTGCCTGGCATTGGCGCACAAAAGTTTCAAAATGTTACTTTTGACCCGAATTTATCATTTTCACGGAATCTATCGTGTCATCTTTTGCGATTTATTTGGCATTCAATCCCTTGCATACGGTTAATAGTCTCCAAAAATCGAATTTAGATGCGTTTTCCCCAAGCAATTGGAACAAAAAAATGTGACACAAAACTATACTTGTAGTCACAAAACCACATACCAAATGTGATATATTTAAATCATTGCATTTTATAGTTATTGTGTTTACATATTTCTAAAAGTACAGACCGACAGATAGTCAATACATTGTTGTATTTGGCTCAAAATCCAATTGGTATCTTCACTACAGATGTTAGTTATGTGAATGGATTTTTATCAATATATATCTCTTTATTTTGTAGTTATAGTGTTAAATCATATTCGAACAGCCAGACATACAGACTTCTTTTGAAAATTTGATAGAAATCTGCAAATTTGCTCTATAGAACGTATACCAAATTTTAACCTTCTACATCAAAGTGTTTTTGAGTTATCGAGGTATCGTATCGAGGTTTGAAAACGACTTTCTTATGCGCATCTTTATATAGAGAAGTCAACTGCAAAGTTGAAAGTCTCCGATAGCAACGGCTTTCAGTGCAATCGTGATTAGTTATTGCGATACATTACTTTAGAAATTGTTTCATGTTTATGAGGATAGGATTTATTTCATTGAATATCGATCTTTTCCCACAGGTTCCACCTCCTCAAAGCTGATACGAAAAATGACGGATGCTGATATTTTGGACAATTCTGTTCTTTTCTTCTTAGCAGGGTAAGGATACATGTTTATTTTGATTTCTTTATTATTCCATCCTTATAAAATCGTACGCCAAAGTACTTTTCAAAGAGTACTTGAAATTGTAACAAATCTGTAATATAATTTCTCTGTTTCGCTGGTTTAATAAAAAGAGAGAAGTAGAAATATATTTAATGAATGCCGAAATGATGTCAGATCGATAATCAGACAAACTCTGCGACCATTTGGCAATAACATTGAAAGTTCTAGAAAATACAAAAAATATAAAGATATCTCTATTAGGATCCGAAATCTAAAGATTCTTCTGGTGAATTTCATGCTTTGTCATAGATATGAGATGACAGTCAGTTCAATGAATTCGTTGTTTGGAATGTTGATAACGAAAAGAGTTCTGTAGCTCATTTTGAGTGTTAATTTGTTGTTACTTCTGTTTAGCAGTGATTTGGTTGTTTGCATGTGTGTTAGAGAACTCTAATACACATCATTGATTTCTGCAAGCACTGTTTTTGTGAACATATCAGCCTTGTCTCTCTACCTGTCTTTTGTGTTTTCTAGTGAAATAAAACAACGTTATTCCTTATTGAATCTGTTAGACTTTTCCCCGTACGCACATTGGATGATTTCATCCATATTACATTTTGAAACGTTTCCAATTTGAACATTTGATTTGTCAGGATATTTTAATACAGATGTTTGTTTTTCGTGACATAAAAGCATATTTTATATGAATTATCTGTTAGTAATTTTCATGCTTTTTTCACCCTAATTGACTGAAAAAGTAATATTTTAAAATATGAATATCCTGCAACGACTTCCAAATTATTTTAAGAAAATCTGCCATTTCAGATATGAGACAACCAGTACAGCTTTGGCTTTTACAACACATTTTCTGGTTCAACATGAAGAAGCACAAGAAAAAGTAAGACAGGAAGTTCAACAGCTACTGGAAACTGAGGTAATTAAAAGCGCTAAAGATTTATTATATTGGATCTCTTTTCTAATAATTGCTCAATGGATATCATAATACAAAAGTTGATTTCTAAGGTTTTAGAGATGTGCAGATGCTTACACTTGGAAAATTGCACTAAATGACCTAAAAAATCTATTATTTTAAGTTATGATTTTCCGAAATATTTGAAAGACTTATGAGAGAAAATACAAAATTGTTTTCCTCTTACTAATCGTCAATGGTTTTTTTTTTTACTCTTTTAAATTTTCTCCTTATTTTTAATATAATTTCTTCTTGAAAAATTTCATTCGGAAATGTTTTGTTATCATCTATTTAAAGAATCTGCAGATTCACAATTTAAAATTTCTTAAAATGATCATTTCTGTTATTTAAAAAAATTATATGCGTTTTTGACAAAGATTTAAAGAAATGTTTTAAATTATCTATTAGAATTATACTATCATGCATAAAACATTTTCAAAAATCTTAATCCATATTTGAAATTCATTTACGAAAATATATAAAAATCGGATGAATTTTATAATATTAAATATAAATTTGCCATTTTTTAATAATATCTATATTTTTATAGGGCGAACTTGATTACTATTCTGTTAGCAAACTACAGTACTTGGATCAAGTTTTTCAAGAATCCTTACGATTATATCCTCCAATTTATCTGTAAGTATAAAATGAAATAAATATAAAAATAATATAAATGAATAAAGGGAATCGAAGTATAAAAGAAAACAAATATAAAGGCATCTTTGGAATCTTTCTAATTTTAGGGCATATCAAATGCAATTTTGTAAGCCAAATGACCTCCCAAATGACACAATGATTGACGTTTAGAATATTAGAACGCCAAAATTATTATTTTTATTTATGAAAGCTGTAAAAAAAATCTAATTGTATGAAGTTTAATGCAAAAATAAACGAAATGTAATCAAAATCAAAAAGGTTTTGTAATTAACAATTTTTGGTATCGAAGAAAAAACATTTATTGTGAAAACATTGTGGTGAAAGCGTATAAGCCAGTTAACAACTACGCTACCCGAGCAATTGCTTTTGTATCGTGGTCATGTTACTGGACTGCGAACCACAAGGTCCCAGGTTCTATTCTCACGCACCATTCCAATTCGCTACAACATATTAATTTTAATAAAATATTTCTCCTTTGCTTTTAAGAAGAAAAAGTAAATATTTCTTTCTAAAAGCATTGATTATTTCTTATTCTTGCTATAGATATAAAAAAGATTTTTATCTCTTCTGTTATCTGAAAATTTTGAATTTTCAATACATAGAAAATATAAATTATTGAAATATTTGTCATTAATCAAAAATCCTTTTTTTCTAGCTTCGTGAGTCGAGAATGTGGAGAAGATGTCGAATTTGGAAATATAAAACTGAAGAAAGGAACTGCAATTCAGGTGCCCGCTTTTTACATGCACAGAGATCCCGTGTTATGGGGAGAGGATGTGAAAGAATTTAAACCAGAGAGGTAATTCTACTGCAAACTTCGAAATATTAATACATTGCTATGTTATATGACTAGATTGTGTAAAGCTGCTGTAGCAGGATTAATTGGATATTTTTTAATGTACAATGAATCAAGTAGTAATTTTGGTTTTAAAAAAAGTTATAAAATTTATTAATGTTCAAAATATTTTTAAAAAGTTGTGCTTAAAACGTTGGTTTCTTAGACCGGAGCATTATTTTCCGAAAATGAACCACCAACTTCTTTAGCTAAATAAGTGCAAAACAATTTTTCACTGTGCTCCGCTATGTGTTCGAGAACCAATGTACGTACCCAAATAACACATTTTAAACACAGCAACTTTCATCTTCCGTTGTGTTCTTGGATATGATACAAATCTATGCAGTCTTGGGTTTTTCATTTTTTGAATCAATATTTGAGACTTTTAATATCTTTTCGTTGTTTCGCTTGCTCCATTTCCAGTTTATGATGAATTCTCTTAGCTATAGTTGCTTTCAGAGATATATTAAAGGAAATAGCCCATTTGAGGTAAACAATTGGTTTAGGCACTTATTTGCTATCTAATATTTGCAATTTCTGGATTACAACAACATTTTTTTTTTTTTTTTTTGCTTAACCTCATCTTTAATTTTGAATACAATAATAATAGTTACTTGCAGACAATAATGTTCTTTGTCACACGGTATAATAGTTTAAATTAAAACAGCGTCCAAGCTATATATCTTTTAAAAATATTTCATGCAAATAATTTCTAACAACAACCACTCGTCGCTTTTCACTAAATATGATTCTACTTTGGCGGTATGTGATGTGCGGAGGATAGAACCTGTGACCTTTTGGTTAGCAGTCCAGTAACTTAACAATTTTACCAAAACGATCGTTTGGGTAGAAGAGTTTTTAACTGGCTTATATGCCATTCACCACACTACAAACAACATATATCATTACAACATATTGTTCATTTTTATATCTATATATTTAATTGACTTGAAGATTCGATATTGGTCCAAGTTGTATCCTGGAGAATTTACGGTTTAATCAGCTCGATGATTCTTAACTTCAGAACACAACAATGTTAAAAGAAGAAGAAGGCAAGTTCAATTAAATGGTTCGAATTGGAAACTCTCCATTACTAACAATCCAATAATAGACAAATAGTTGTTATGCTCGTTTATTTTTATAATAATTTTACAAATCGTTTATGTACCTAGTCATGAAGAATCGTAGGTAGACGCTATTAAAATTTTAAACAAGACTTTCACCTCTCCCTCCCTCTCAGTCTATCTGGAATTCAAGTGGAAATTTCGTTTGTCATGCCCAAATTCACTTGTTTTCTTTTTCATTTTCCAGATTTTCTCCAGAGAACAAATCCAAAATTCATCCGATGGCCTTTCAGGCATTCGGGCAGGGACCTAGGAACTGCGTCGGAATGCGATTCGCTTACATGGAGGCTAAACTCGCTCTGGCAAGACTGCTGTCCAAATACAAATTCAAACCCTGTTCGAAAACAGAGAGAGTAAGCATGGGTTTATTTAAAAATATTTCACTTTTTGTATCAAATTCTATGATAATAATAATACTAACTGCCTTTGAAGACCAACATGTCCGCCTAGATTATCGATTTTTTAATTTGTATCTATGTTTTTAGTCATCTTTTTATTTGACACGAACTGAAAAACATGAATTCATTTGAATTAATTAAAATTAAAAAGTGTATATATGAGGGAATAAAAGCGGAAGTGAAAATCCTATGTGGAGTTAATGATTGGTAAAAGAACGCGATTGAATGTTTTAATGCACGACTTTGAATTCCAGTATAAGATTTAAAAATATTGTGTTAAAAGGATATCAAAGTTAAGAATTGAGAATCACCTATTAGCTCATAGCTTCGAAGCAATTGCAACTGTCAATAAAGCTTAGTGACCCCTTTGCAAACTCGAGCAATGCAAATCTCTCTCTACATACACTGGTGTGCAAAACTTAAGCAACAATGCAAATTTTAAGCAGATAGCCATGAAATTGCAGAAAAGGAGTTCTTGCGATCAGTACAATGAACACGTAATTCAAGAGAAAGACCATGTGTATGCAAATATCAGGAACAAAACGTCACAGGCGACGTGAGCGTACGCAAAACACGTGCGGAAGGCGCGCGCAGCTCAACACTACAATAAAAGGAAGGACGGAGACGCAATTAAAGATATTCGCTGCAAGTGCACGTGAGTTAACTCGTGAAATATGGCTAGCAGAAATCACCTGGACGATTTCACACGTGGAAGAATGATCGGAAAGCTGGAGGAGGGGCGTAGTGTGACCAGTGTAGCTGAAGAGTTCAGAATCAACAAAATTGTCCTTTCGCGCACTTGGAAAGCCTTCCAAACCACAGGTACAGCTGTAAGAAAGGTTGGTGGTGGCCGCCCCAGGAAAACAACTGCAGTAGATGACCGACATATCGTCCTGCAGGCGAAAAGAACCCGAAACCAGTCAGCAAGCGCCATTGCTCAGCAACTGTCTGCAGCAACGGAGCGACAAGTGTCGTGTTTTACTGTGTCCAGATGCCTTCACAAAGGTGGCCTATTCGCCCGCCATCCTGAACGCTGCATCCCTTTGACAGTTTCCCACTGGCGGCACCGTTTAGAGTGGTGCAGGGAGCACAAAAACTGGACATCTCATCAATGGAGTCATGTCCTCTTTACAGATGAGAGTCGTTTTAGTGCCACAAGCGATTCCCAACGCCAGTTGATTTGGAGAAAGGTCGGGACACGGTTTCATCCCAGTAACATCACGGAAAGAGACCGTTTCGGTGGTCCTGGAGTTGTCGTCTGGGGAGGCATTATGATGAACGGGCGGACTGAGCTCCACGTTTTCGACAGAGGTTCTGTAACTGGAGATCGCTGTTGTCAGGAGGTGATCCTTCCCCATGTGCGTCTGTTCCTACGTGCCATTGGATCAGACTTCAAATATTCAATTGGATCAAATATTCAAAATGTCTGCTGTATGAATAGTTCTACCGTTAAAAATACTATCAAAATATTTTGTTTTCACATCATAAGAAAATGCATTAGAAAAAAGAGATTTTTATTTTTATTGCAGATTTATTATGATGTGATCTATGTCGCTGGGATGTTATTTAATTCATAATATAGATATTTGGCACATTTTAATTTTTTTTAATTTCACGATAAAAATAATAAAAAAATTTTGAAATAATTTTCCTAAAATATTTGCAATTGTTCGAAACACATGTATGTTTTTTTTGGGGGGGGGAAATAAAAAGTCATGCATTCAAGGATTAAACGTGGTATTGGCTCAAATATTTTAAATTTTCCCGCCCATAGAAGAATCGTCTTTATCCGAACTTGAAACATAATTATTTGGAACTAATAATTTCGTATTACTCGGTTCAATTTATAATTTGCATGTTTTTCTTTTGAAGGCCAATAAAAATCTAATAATATTTAACAAGAAAATTATGTGAAATTTTTTAATGCTCTAATTTTTATATTGTTTTTTTTTCTTTACAGGAACCACTAACTTTAAAGATTTCTACAGCTACATTAAATCCGAAGCGAGGCATCTGGACCAAAGCGGTGCCAGTTTGATTGATATTCATGGCAGGTTTAAATCACACAGATGGCATTCTCATCTCTTGATGAATTTATCTCATTTCAAACTTGATTGACCGGTTAATAATCCGGAAATTCGAGAAGCTTCATTTTCTCATAAAGTCGATAGAAAGTGATACATTTACTATTATTTTCATGTCATTCAGTAAAAATGTGTTTCCAATGCTGATTTCTAAACCACTATTCATTATTTGGTCCTTCATGTGTTAAATGTGATTTTGCTTCCGTAAAATAAATGTTTCAACAACTTCCTCGAGAAAGTTTTTTCTTTTTTACATTCTTGGTTATTTTATTTTAATTAAGTTTTTTTAAATTTAAGTTTTAAAAAGTTAATCACATACAAATATTGGAGCAGCTTCCGTATACGGCCTAGTGGCGCCATTTTTTTTCGCCAAGAAGTCGCCAATAATGCGTGTTTAGGATGCTGTGATTCTTAACTGGAAGTTTTGAAGCCACGTTAGGCTTATTTCCAAGACTGATAAAATGCAATAGACTATAAGTCAGGGGGTGGCGATGCCCCCTTTTTATTTTAAATAATTCAGATAAATGTTGTAATTATTGACTAATTTTTGAAGCCATGTTAGGCTTAATCCTAGGACTGACAAAATACACGAGCATAAATCAGGGGGAGAGGGGTATTGAAATATTTATGATAAAGATCCAAATGAAACGATTTGTTTAATTATACGTATAATGAAGCATGACGAAATTATTTTTTGCTCCGATTTTTAAATATGATTTCTTAATTTTATGCTGAATATGTTCTCATGAAAACATTGATATTTTTTTCATTTTAAAAGCATAGTTTATAAAAAGTTAATAGCTGTATATGTGAGCTGCTGCTTATAAAAACACATAAAAATACTGAATATGTTCTAAGGTTTAAGGTTACCATAAAGAAGAATACATATGCCGATGACGGCAACCAGAAATTATCGTTTATCGCCAAATTTCTCGCCAATTTGACGGAGGCCGTATACTGGAGCTGAGCCCAAATATTCATCCTGCCCGTAACTTTCGAGCATACTGATACAATGCATCTATTATCTATTCAGTTTCATAATCCAGAGGGAAGAATGGCATTTTCGAACAACCCTTCTATTATTATATCTATTTAACTCAAAGTTAGAGATTTTGGAACAAAGATATTATACCATATTTAGTTAATCTTCGTCTTCAGGTTTTTAAGTTGTCATATATATGTGCAAATACTTAGACAAATAGACAGCTTGACTTATTCATATATAAATTCGAAACTCAAAATTCTGATATGAAGAGCGCATTCCAAAATTTCACCCACCTAGCTTACTTTTAGATATGTGAAATCTCATCGAATTTATCGCATATACACAAATAACTAGCTAGATAAACAATAAATCGGTAGATGAATTTGATCGAAAATAGAATGTCCAAAACGTGGGGATTCATCGAAATTTCGAGTTTGATTTTTATGGTCAAAATCTTTACTTTAATTTCAATATGAGAAAGTGGAATCCAGGAATCATATATCCTATTACCTTATTATCTATAATACTATATCTTATACTTAATATCCTATTAATATTTTGGGCCATTTCCTAAAAATAAAGAATGACATTTTTTAGGCGTAATTTAAAATGTAAAAATATTTACTTATTAATCTATGCATTATACAGAAAAATAGAAAATTAATTCAAATAAAAATGCTTTAAAATATTTAAAATATTCTTTTTATCTGACAGTCGGATATCATATTTAATCGCTTTTGCTTGACTTACCTCATGTTTGCAAAGAATAAATTACGTTATTAATTTTTCACTGATTCTTTCTAGAATGCTAGAATTCGCACATTTTGTTCCGATATCTTTTCCTCAACGTCAATACAGTATTTCAATAATGTTAGAAAATATAACTATGAATAAATGCATTACTTTAACTAATTTTTGATTTTATGGGGCGCCATCTAGTAGCCACTTTGAAAATATTTACTTTTAAAATACAGAATAATTCAAATAATAAATGATAAAATCGCGAAAAAATATATATAAATTAAAGAAATTTTTAAAAAAATTATTTATTACAACAGTAAAATAATATTCTCATGTCATTAAAATATTAAGCATTATTATGAAGGATATTGCTGATTTAATATTGAATATTGTTAGAAGGAATAATAATTTTTATAAGAAGAAAATACTGAAAATTCAATAAAAGTAAAATATAAATGATATTAAAATTCTGATTTATTTACAGGTATTAAGATCAGAATATTACATTTGAACAATTTTTATATGACATCCATGTTTGGAAAAAGAAATTAATTAAGGCGAGAAATAAGAATGCTATAAGAAGCTAAAACTTACAACATTCTTATAGTAAGAACATTCTCGCTACGAACTAGAATATTTATCGTTCTGATACAATATTAAATGTATAAATTACAAAAGAATTATAATTTTATTTTTAAGAATCAAGAATATCAATTGACGATAATTTTCTTCGAGCTGAAATCTTATGTAATATTTTATAATTTAATTTAGAATTTTGTAATTTGGAAACGTGGATTACTCATAGAATTTCAACTCTAAGGAGACAAATGCGATTCTCATGCGATAAAATTTAAAAGTTTCACATCACCTTTGATGACATTAAACTTTTAATTTTTTAAAGTCTTTTATAACTAAAAAATTAATAAATATAAAATACGGTTTTACCATTACATATAAGGACATTTTTTAAAATAAAAAATCTGGATAAAAAAATAAAAATTGTAAAGCATGAAGAACAAATTACATCAAGATATTATATAAATCTGGAATGATCATTATAAAAAAGATAACAATTTCTAAAAATTATTTATAAATGTGATTAAAATAATAATAATTATCTTCTGTTATTAAAATTTTTGGTTTGATCTCAAAATTATTAATGCAAAAATTGTTTCTCTTTCTCGATAAACCGTTAAAATGCTTTTTAAAATAAAGTTTTTTTTATATACGTTTTAACAAATAGCAAAAGAAATAAAATATAATAAACTTATTATAACTTATAAATATGACGTAGCTTAGTAGTTTCATAAAAAAATCTTATCCGAAAAAAAGGAAAAAAAAAAATTAACACCCACCATCAAGAAATACAAAGAAATTATCTGTTATAGGAAGCTAGTTAAATTACTGAGTGCTTTAATAAAAGCAATAATTAAAAATTTACATTTTTTAACATGAATTTGAAAATTCTATTTCTTATTGTTGCTTTATTAATCTTTAGAATACAATGCTGAAAATTAAGTGCGTGTTTGAGAAAAAATATCTCTTTCCGCTGACGGACTGAAAAAAAAATACATATTTACAGTACCCATGTAATAATCAGATGCCAGATTTCTTCCAGATAGCTTGTATTTGTGAGTCACCGTATTTTTATATACCGGATATAAAAAAAATCAAAAATGATTTTTGGAATTCAAAGGGGTGTAAAACGCTAGAATTTGTCAATTGTTTATATTTTTTTTATTTTCGACATAATAAAAAAAATATTATGCAATAAAAAATAAAGTATTTATATTCTACTTCGAAGAAGGGGGGGGGGGAAGGAAAAGAAAACTGTTTAGCGGTCTTTGACACCATTAAAAAGGGAAACTTTATTTTTGAATTATCTACTATCATTGTTTGTTTTACAATATCTTAGAAATGCAACAACTATTATTATCTTATCGCCTGCTTTTTAAAAAATAAAGAAAGGAACATCCTTGAAAGTATGATAACATAAAGGATTATTTCAGCGTTATAAGGCTCCAAAGTTATCAATCCACAATCAATAGAATTGATTATATGAATGTGTGACATCGATATAAACACAAAATTTTGATAGAAAATTAATTAGAAACTAATTCAAAAATAACAAAATAATTATACACCGCATATTACAAAACTGTAATGTAGAAAATATAAATTTATTTATGAGGCTAGAAAGAAAAGAGCGCCCGGCTAGCTCAGTCGGTAGAGCACGAGACTCTTAATCTCGGGGTCGTGGGTTCGAGCCCCACGTTGGGCGAGGCGTTTTTTTTTTAAACGATGCATTGTATCGATAAGTTCAAGAGGAAAAAAAGTCCATGGCACTCAACAAAAGCAATGGTCTACATTCTCCAACTACCCGCCACTACCGGAGAATGCTTTCAATTTTCAACGAGAGCTCCTTCAATACTGTGGAATCAAAAGACTTACCAGTTTCTAAAATTTTTTATTTATCTTTTACTTCGCTATAACAAAAAATTATAAGATTATAAAAGTCATCAATATAGTAAATTACTGACGGCTATAAATCAAATATTAATTTTGAGTTTATAAAAGGATTATTCTTAGATCACAAATGACACGTTAATTGTGATTCTTTTGCAATGATGCATTTCCGGATACTTTTGTTAAACAGGTGGACTGCGGGGAATTGGAACACCAAGTACATCAGTTTAAAAATTGTACGGGGACTCGGTTACCTGAGAATTTTGGAAAATCGACGAATATATTGATTTTCCAATTTTGATTGAAAATTGTCCTTTGACTTAATAATCTGAAAATTTCAAAACAATTGGGCAAGTATTTAGGGAGATATGAAATTATTTTGTCTAACTCGATATCTGGTGCCACGCCCACTTCCAGTATTTACATCAAATAAATTTCATGTTAAAAAAAGCCAAGCTGCTTAATTCCCCCCCCCCATGAAATAAAAAGCAAGACAATTATTTAATATTGTAACGATTAAAACTTTATTATTTATAGTTTTACTGTTTTCTTTTTTCTATTCGATTCAATTTCTCACTGGTTATTATAATAATCTTCAAAAATTACTAATTTCAATCAAATGGTCTAGAATATTTGCTGTGTATTAATAAATATGTAATAAGCAGAAGTGCTAAGCATTTAGTAAATATTTTGATGAAAAAAAATTTTATCGGACAAAAAATGCGAAAATTTTCTAATTTTTCTAATAATTATATATGAAATAATACCCCAATATTAAAGTATGCCATTAATAAATATGATAATAATATATATTAATAAAATTGATATATTGCCGCATTGAAAAGAGGTAGTTGACTCTCCATGGCTGAATGGTCATAGCACTGGTTTCTTAATCAAGAGATCGTAAGTTCGAATCCCGTTAGAGACAATGCGGTTCACAGTCTGTAAATAATTAATTCCTTGAATTATTTTTTCCTTTATTTCATGTTCCAGATGATTCTGGACATTTCTTTAATTTATCAGACAAGTGTTCTGGACTTTTCTTACTGTTTCCAGAAGAATATACTAGAACTTTCTCTGCTTTTATAAAAGCAGATCTGTCAGTCACAGTTCAGAGTTGAGTTATTGAATTGGTTTAGCTCTACATCTTGTGTGTGTCATTGAGTTCCACACTAAAGAACCTACGTGACAATATTAGAACTAACAAATGGCATATTATTGCTTTGAGAAAAAAAAAACATCATGATATGAGCTGTTTTTATTACAATTTTTTTTGTGTTGAAAACTTTAAAGCTGTTTATTTAGGCTTGCTTTTTTCCAAAATTCTGTCTGCTATAAAGTCAACCACATTTTATTATAATTGCATGAAATTCTTTCTGCTCACTCTTAAATACATGCTTAATACAATTAGAAATGGATTTGTAAAAATTTTGATTAGAATTACTTCTAAAAATGCTCAAAGTGTAAAAAATCTCATATTTTCCAAAAAAAAATGTACAAAATTTTGATCAACTTTTTTTTTTACTCAGAAACTAATACTGACATTAAAATAGGATCTCTAATTCTGTTAAATACAGTGTAAGGTCCCTATAAACATTTTGGGGTACCAAGTCCCCTTAAATACTAATTAAATAAATAATTTTTTAGAAAATTTAAACTATAATGACTTTAAAATATTAGGATTTCACAGCAAGTTTACTTTGAGTTATTAAAACCATTGTCAAATAGATTAAAATATAATTAATAATCTAGTTATAATATATTGAAATATTAATTATTCATTTAACTGGCTATAAAGAATAAATAAATAATCACTAAATTACAGAGATCAAAGAATCAAAAGTTAAAATAAATCATTAGCGTCTTGATTAAATTAATAATTTTGAAAAGTGAATTAGAATTGTCTAGTTATCAAAAGAGAGGACTCATAATGTTTGAACTGCCTGGGAGTGGAAAACGCTTTAATTTACAACTATTCTTCCGTCTTGACGAGTGTTAGATTCACACTTTAAAAGAAAATGCCAAATTTTGCACGCCAAAAAAAATTTCTTAAATTTTGCCATTAGTGACCACGAACGTGCTGTTACCGATAATTTTATTTTTTCGGTTTTTATTTTTCATCTCGCCTTCTATGCCCTTTATAAAAGAAAAATTCAATTCAATTTGATATTTTATTTCTGTTTAGATTACAAATCCATGGCAAAAATATCTAAAGCTAAAACGAATTTAAAGTGAAAATAACATAGCATTAAGACGAAAAAAAAAGTTATTAAAAGGTGTTAGTGGCGCAATATCTAAGGATATATGATTAACCAATATGTATTCATTGCTTTTTCTTAAATGATTTCTGTGGATTTCTACTGCAATAAAAATCATGAAACAGTTTTTTTTCCTATTTAATTTATATTATTTCTTATGCAAGCAATCAATCGATGCTTTTTGACGGCAATATTATATGCTATATACAGAATGATAGGTAAACTCTTTTAATGTACTTATAGTAAAGTGGCTATGATGAATTTATTGAAACGGGTTACATGGCTTCAAAAGGTGGAATAATGAAGTTATGAAAAGTTTCAAAAAATAAAGCAGATAGGGCAAAACGTCAGTGAGAAAAATATACGGCGGAAGTATAATATAAAAACCAGGCGGAAGTTGCATGGTATTATCCGTAAAATTGACGGAGATACTTGCTATTCAAATTAGGAACCTTTCCGCATCTTGAAAAAGAGTTTGTCCTAAAATTGAAAAATGTATTTCTGAGATTCCCACCAAATGCATTTTTATGATAATTTTAAATCATTTTTGTTTATTTTCTTTGTTTCTTGGATTTCATTTTGCCGTTGCTTAACTCGGAAAGAATGTATAAAAATACGGGAGGAAACATTTCCAATTTTAAGAAAATCCTTTTTCAAATCGCGGAAAGCTCATTCGCAAATATCTTAGATAATTTGTGGAACTTTTTTTTGTGTTTTTATTATGATATAGCGTACGTTTTCAACATCGGGCGTTTTTGGCCGATCTCTTTTAGTTTTCGAATTATGTTTTGTAACTTTAGTATTTTATCACTAGAGGCGCTCTAACCTGCTTCAATAAATTCAGTATATTCTTATTATAAGTAAACATTACCTCCTTAGATAGACGAGACGCCATTTTAAATTTAAAGGACTCAGAAGAACTTTACCGATCTTCCAGTATATATAATTTTCTTGCTAAAATCTTCATTCGATGTATGACCATTTTATTAGACATATAGAAACTTTATTCTACACTGGTGTGCAAAACCTAAGCAACAGGTAGGTTTTTTGCCATAACTTCACGAGAAATCATCTGACAGACATGAAATTCAGAAATGAGATACAGCATTTTGTTCTGAAAGAATGACGAAAGCATAGTTGCGCAGAAATGAATACAATGCATACAGTATGGAATCAAACAAAAAAAAAGGCTTTATTGAACTCATAGTATCGTTACACATGATTGTCTGTCCAAGAGGAAGAACAACAAGCAGATGTTCCTTAGTATGGGATATGCCCTCCCCTTACTGCAATGGTTGCTTCGCACCGTCTCCTCATACTCAGCACCAGATTGTCCAACAGTTCTTGAGGTAAGAGTGCCCATTCCTCAATCAGCATCTATTTAAGTTGTCGGGTGTTCCCAGGAGAATGTAATCGTGCCGCAAGGCGTCTCCCCAAAGCATCCCACACATGTTCTATCGGATTTAAATCAGGGGAGCACGCCGGCCAATCCATTCGAGTGATATCTTCACTTTCCAGGAGCTCCTCAACAGCATGAGTCCTGTGTGGCCGTGCATTGTCATCCATAAAAACAAAGTCTGATCCAACGGCACCTCGGAACAAGTAAGTTTTGCACACCAGTGTATATTTAGAAGATATTTTCCTATTAAAAAAATGCCTGAAAAAATTCGATATAAAACTGATCGATATATAGAAATTAACCATAGTTTGATTTAAAATAAATTCACAGGACACATCCATCAAATGGTTCAGTGACTAAAATAAGCGCGAGTTCTGATACATGAGACGACGCTCGTTCTATGTATTTGAAATTCAATGGGATAATACTTCAACCAATTTATGCTAAAAAATTATCTATACTTGGAAAAAAAGTGCTCTCTTTCGTTTGTTCCTTCTTTTTGCAGCTTGTAAATTAATCTCACGCACTTACAGACATAAAACAAGTAGTCTTAATGGTGACTCCCTGCGTCTTGAAGCCCAAATTATAAAATTTAGTGTAGAAAATTTTAATTTAATAATTTGTATTACCCCCGATGATTTTACGCATATATTTTTATATAGTACTGTTTGTTTCACCACCTCGAGACTAACACTCTCTGACGATTATACTTCAGTAAGGAGTGGTACGTAGAAAGATAAGTAATTATTATTCCTAATTCCGCGAATATTCCGAGTTCGCCCTATTGTTAAAAAATGCAAACATCTCCTCCTTTCATCTTTCCTCTTACCCCTTTTTTGACGAAATAAATGTCCCTTGAGGCATGCACAAAAACGCTGAGGATTTTTTGAGCCCGAAAATGAACAATAGTACTGTTTCTGATGGATTTTGTTTTCCTTATGCAAAAGAAATAGTCCTGCAGTTTCGATAGGAACAAATATTTGCTGTTAGAATGGCATTCGTTTTGAATCCCCGAATTCTTTTATAGAATACTGAGAAATTTTTAAAAACTAGCCCCTTATTAATGCCAAAAAATACCTGTGAATGGCATACTAGTTTCATTGTTCTTTTCAAACATTCTGAATTAACAAACGAAACTTTTTTCCTGAATTA
>JAPMOR010114183.1:0-10668 GCA_026543865.1 Argiope aurantia | reverse complement strand
ATGTCAGATATTATATAAGCTTCAAAAACTTTATTTAAAGATGGAGTTAGAAATTTAATTAAATTCCTTGAATGAGGATATTATATCATTGCTGCAGAGTAGAGTTGAGACCTATTTACGACAAGGCAGAATCTAATTATTTTATAGGAAATGAATAGATGTTGCTTAAAATTATGCTTATTTTTTTTAATATCCAGGTATGATAAAGGTAACATGAAGCTCTAAAATTCTGAAAAAAAATTATACATTTTATGATGCATACAGCAGATATCACAAAAATAAATTTCTATTTTATTACAGAAATTAAATTTGTAATATAATCATATATATTTACATGTACATGATATCGAATTTTACAATTTAAGCCATCGAAATTTACAAATGAATTCAGCCAGTAGCAAATTCCAATTTATTGTATGTATTTGATGCTTTTTTATTTTTATTTATAAATTTTATTTAAGATATATTTGCAATTTAATCAAAACTGATTCAATTTAATGAAACTTTGTCTTGAAAAATTTTATGAGTTTTCATTTAAAATTCTTTTTATTGGAGATACAATAATTTCTTCTGAGATTTTTTCCCTGTTTTAATAAAGAATGAAAGAGAAATATTTATTATGAGAATCGTTCCGAATTGTTTTTTGAATTATTTTATTCATTTAATCAAAATATTATAAGCATTCTTTTTAATTTCATGCTATTACCAGTTTTGAAGACTAACTATTGAATTATTTTATTTAATATAAACAGAAAACTCGTTTGGCTCGAACATATTAATTAAAACGCTCCAGGAATTAAAGTAAAAAAAACTGAATTGCTAACATTAATTACGATTTTAATGATGCTCTGAGATCTTAATATTGGAAACTGTACTTTAGTGGAAGCATGCTTAATACGTAGTAATAATGACAAATTAATTATAAATGCTGAGTAATTAAACTGATATAATTAATTGATTAGAAATATTTATTAAATAAAAAGGTTTTTTGTTGCTATATTATCGGGTAATTTTGTACTGGTTCTGGATAATTATTGCTTGAGATACTAGCAGTGTTTGTTTGAAATTCAATTTTATATATATGTGTGTGTGCGTGTGTTTGTTTAATTAATTCTACACGTGATCTAGAAAACTTATGCTCTCATTAATTTCTCACGCTTCGAATGAAGGGAAAAATCCTTAATGTTTAATAATTTCTTTTATAGATATCTAAGAATCCATTTCCTAAGTCTATAGGCGTCAAAGAAATCCCTATCAGAATCTCATATTAAAATTATTGAAAGGAAGAATTTATGTTTTTTCTGTTCTTGTGTTGTGATGTAGACTGACTTATTTTTGACGTATATATCTATATATATATATTATAAAGTTTTCTCGATTCAAGAATGCGTTTTTTGTAATAATATTTAATTTATTTGAAAATATTCTTTTATATAACAAATTCCCGTAGTTCTGCTTTCAAATGAGTATTTATTGATAAAATTTCTTGAAGAAATGTTGTCTCTTTTGTATGCACAATTTTTCTCTAAAGCTTTATAACATTTCAGTATTTCCGGTACTTCTTAAATGTTTTTGTTAAAGAAATTGTTTTGAGAGATTTTGGTATGTCAATTATTTGGAAAGACTAACCACTCTTAACTATTTGTTTTTTTTTCATTTAACATATTTCTTTCATAATATAATGATAGATCATTTTTCTTTCTAATATTTTTTGCGCTATGAAAGAAAATGGCTTCTTCAATGTTTGATCTCTTTTTTAAACGCTGGATAGTAATAGCAAAATGAAATTTAATTACAGAATTAAAAGGACAAATAAATACAGTCGCAAATTTAATGAAAATGCAATATTCCAATGAACGAGACAAAGTAAAATAAGCAAAACTCAGAATATGAAAATTTCCGTATTTTTCTTTTCTTTTTTTTGAATGCAAATATAATCCTAGACATTTCAGTCAAGAATAAAATATTTAACTTCCTGAAAATGTGTCGACCTTATAAAGATATTAATCAAAATAGATTGAAAAAATTTTCGTTTGTAGATAATATTAAATTTTTTCTAATATTGAATTTTCTCTTTTAAATCAATTAAAATATTAATATTTGTGAAACCGTTTTTAACTCATTTTCAAAACAATGGGCATATTTCATTACTAAGCATTTGGTATGAATATTTTGTAACATAATTAAATATTTTATTACATTTCCAAGCTATTAATCTTCTTTTGAGCGTTTTGAATGTTCTTGCAATTGCCTTTTCCTTCCGAATCCTTGCCTTTTCTGAAATCTTCAAGCGAAAACACACAGGCAGCCAATAAAATGGCTTTAGTTTTAAATGATAGATTAGATATCAAGTACCTTACGATTATATGAATTTCGGAGAAAAAGTTTAGAAAAATGCTTTCTGCCTTTTCGTCAGGTTTGAAGAGAATTTCAATAATCTTCGAATTCAATAATCTGCAATTGATGCATTACTCATATTTAAAGTCAAACTAGTCATTATACATGAAATAATACGATAATTTAGCAAATAAAATGATCTATTGAGTTATTGAGACTCCGTAGATCAGATCCGTAAGGGTAACTTTTTTTTAGACTTTTGGAAATTTTATCAACCAACACGCTAACAATAAAAATCTACTGATAAGTAGAATATGCTACTACTAATGCAGAACATAAAATTCTTGTAAACGGAGAATCAATTTTATCATTAGCCAACAATAGGCAGTTTTACTAGAGATAACAATATGAAACTCCCAAAAGTTCAAACTGTATTAAACGTATCCTCGATCCATAGCGGTTTGAGAAAATACGACTGATCTATCAATAATTTTTTTTAAAAACAAAATTAAAGCTAATCTTGATATCTATACTTAATGAAGATATTTCAAGAGAAAAATAAAATAGTAATAATAATAATAATTTTTCTTATAAATATTAATTATTTATATGCATTTACTTTCAGCAGTAAATGCGTCAAGTAGATTAATGATTCACTCATGTTTAAGATATGTGATAAGGAAAACTGTGATATAAATTCTTGTCCATTAAAAGATATCAATTAATTTTTTTATCTTATAAATTTAATAATGTTGAGACGGTTTTTAAGTCTGTGTGTGGATATGCAAATGCATATTTATATTTATTTCTATATTAAAAGCAACTTCGGTCCCAATACATTACTTTGATGTCAGCGATTTACAAGGTAATTGACAAATAAAATATCAAGTGAAGAAAATTAAAATATCAAAATATCAAGTGCCTATTCTGATCCACCCGAAGCGCAATAATTATTTTAATGAACTGATCGCCACGATAGCACAGGCGGAAACTATGAGTGAATTCTAAGAGCCGACACAGGTTGAAAATTCCCCCCAAAAAAACATCCCGTAGGAGACACGTTCCGTCATCAGTGGGGAGTAACTAACCCTGCACTGTTTCTATTCCCACCAAAACGGCAAGAAGTGACATGAAATCGGTAGTTTCTCCTTACCAAATCTGAAGACCCCCTGCCATATCAATTAAAATAAAAAATAAAAACCGAGTTTGAATCAGCCTACAAACTTCGTGATGAAATGACTTTTTAAAATTTTACTAAATAACTGGCGACGTCCTGGTATAGGGGTAGAGCGTCTTCCCCGTGATCTGGGCATCCCGAGTTCGATTTCGGGCATGGTTGTTCTTCTTCTGTCTTCTTTTTGTGAATATGCCTACCTGTCGAAAGAGGTTGTGCAAGCGAGGGTGTCGCTTGAAAAATCTAAGCAGTACTCCTAACCTTAGTTGGCATTACTGAAAAAGCAAGAGACGCTCACTCGGTTTAAATCATCGACAGAAAACTTTCAGCAGGCTTGTAAAATGGCATAAGTGACAACAACTAAATATCTCTATGAATAAGCGCAAAAAGAGATGATGTAGAAAGAACTTCCTTACTGCTGTTATCACCCTTTTAAAAATGCACTCCAAACCCTCTTATACAAAGACAGAATTTTACTGTTGAAAACTGTATCGATTAGGCGAAAATGTAATACTATTTTTAAGGAGATTGTTTTTTACATTTTTAAGCATTAAAATAAGCCTTTAATATTAACTTTGAAACACGAATAACGAATTAAATCTGAAAGCCTCATAATATTGCTTCGACCACTTTATTCCACAAATGCTATTTCGCGTTTTTCATCTGCGGAATCAAGTGAAATATTTGATTTACAAAATAAAGCAAGAAATTTAATGAACTAACTGGTTCATTTTTTTATTCTCTAAAATGACTAATTGATTCATTTTTAAGCTTAGGATTTAGGAACTTTTGAAGGTTTATCTGACAACTTTTTGATTTGTTATATCTCTGAAAGATTCTCATTTGAAAATTGATTCATTTTTAAGCTTAGAAATAAGGAACACTTGAATCTGTATCTGACAACTTTTTGACTTGATTGAGTTATTTCTCTTATATCTCTGAAAGATTCTCATTTTGAAAATGACTTATTGATTCACTTTTAAGCTTAAAACTAAGGAACACTGAAATCTATATATGACAACTTTTTGACTTGATTGAGGTACTGTTCGAATATCTCTGAAAGATTCTCATTTTGAAAAGATTATTCATTACATTTCTTTCTTTTTTCTCATTAAAAATAAGTCTGAACATATCTGCAATGATTCACAGGTTATTTTTATCCATAATTTTAATTATTTATACTTTTACAGTAGTATAAAGTTTAAATTTCATTAGAAAAATGCAATACCCGTTTATTATTAGGGATCACAAATTTTCTCTTTTATCTGAAATGAAAATATCCATTACTCTTTCTCGCCCCGATTCTCCCCCAACTGAACCTGGATTTTATTCCATTTTCTTTGTCTCCCCCCAATCGTCGTGTAGGTGTCGAATTCAGCCTGTCGTTTATGGTAATTAGAGGACTTGGAGCAAAAGTTGGATGAGAAATCGGAAACCGAATTGAAGTTCGATCGGGGACAGAGCTTCGTCTGAAATGCTCGCGACAAATTTGCATAAGATTAGAGTTCTTGAAATTACACACCGGTGATAGACAACAGCAGCTTCAGGGCTGCAGCCTTCTTTAAGAGTTTCTAATTAAAACTTTTAAGATCCTCTAGCACCACGTCTTGAAATTAAGAACTCAGGCTTTGTTTGATCCTGTCATGCATGGGAGAATTCTCCCCTTTTTTTTGGGGAGGTTGCCCTGCTTTGAATGCTGCGTTCTGAATATCGATTTGTAATGGGTAAACTGTCGATCGCACTACATAGTATTGGCGTAATTTGTTTTGGGAAAGAGGATCTTCAACTTTTACGCTTATATATTGAGCATAGTATGGGAGCCAATTTAATGTTGATGCAATGCAATGAGAAGATATTTCAATTTTATTGTGGTATTCGTCTTTGTATTTCCACTCATATAAGCGTTTTCCTTTTATAAAACTATTTTCATATTTTATGTCATATAAAACTATTTTTGTGCAGCTGCTTGGCCGAATAGAAGAAATTTCTGAAATTTTAAAGTGTCGATTTATTTTATCCCAGAAGGCATAATTTATGTACAGGGAAGAAGCGAAAAGATACGTCAGTTTAGATAGCGACACAAAAGCAGAACAATGAAAAGAACAGAAATTTTTCCTTCAGTGATTTTATAATGAGATTTTGATAGATATTTCTTTGACACGTGTATATTTAGAATAAGGAAATTTAGATATATTTAAAAGAATGTGTTAAGCATTAAAAACTTTTATCCCTTTACTCCATTTACCTCTGAATTTTTATCCTCTTTACTCTATCCCTTTACTACCCTTATCTCTTTACTCTCTCTCTTTAACTCTCCTTCTTCTCTGAACTTGATGAATTTAAAGTTTTCTAGAGCGCTTACAGAATTAATTAAATAAAAAAAATTGGGTTAGGAACAGTATAACATATTTGGCACAGAAATCGTTCTTATTACTTATTGTCGGATGGCAACAGTCAAATGTAAACAAACCATCTTACGAATTTCATATTGCTTCATTGAACTTTTTCTCTCCTTTCATTGAATTCAACTTTTCGAGTAGTTAATCGATAGAGCTGCAAAATATTATTAGAAATTTTCTGGTTCGCAGTGTCCTTAAAAACTACGTTCTGTCAGAGGAAAGTAGATATCAAAGAACTCGTGAAACATACTTGAAATAGAAAGTTTAATCGAGATCAAAAATAGATGGGTAATAGATAGGACTTTCCTACGGAAATTGATGCTCAAATATTCCAAAACAATTGTCTAACAAAAATAAGTTTTTCATTATTTTAAGATTGAAAAAAATTATTTTTATAATGATATCACTTGCATTTCCTTAGAATCTTTCGTTTTTTGATAATATTTTAAATTCAATTTGATAAACCATAAATCGCAATAATAGCAAATACTATGATGGAATTCAAACCGATCCCTCAAAACATTCGATTGCCTGCTTTTTGCTAATAATTAACTCTGCAGTTATTATTTTTAAACGTTTCAAATAATAAGGTGAAATGTTTTTAAATAGTTTCGTAAATCATTTAACAGTCTACAAAGTCAATAGTCTGGGCAAACAAAGTGGTTCCCCAAAAAAGCAACTGGTTTATTAAAATATTCCATCCTGAGAGTTTGATAAAATTCATGTTTTAGACCTCCCTGAGTCTGAAAATCCAATTTTTGAACATATCTATTTGTCTCTGAACATGATATCTAAAGAACGTAGCATTCTTAATTAATGAAGCGGCATGTGTGTTTTAAACCAAAAGTGGAAGATTACGAATAAGATTTGATAAATTCATTATACGACAAGTTCGTCTCTCTTTATATTTGTGAATATAATCAGTGAAAACTGTAAAAATTTTAATGGAGAAAGTTTTCCAATTAAATTATAAATTTTCATCGTAGTCAATATGTTAGCAGGTGGACACGATAAGTTAAATATGCAACAGCTTAGACATAGCTATCCATCTTTTAAAATCCAAATCTTTAGAAATCCATATCATTCATAGTGCAATGAATTCTTCCACAAAATTTTTTTATGAAATAAAGAGATCTTTACAGAAAAAAAAATTACTATTGAATATTATTTTACAAAAAAGAAAAAAATTCTAATGTGTTATTTTATTCATCATCAAATGTTTGTGAATTGTTAAAATATACATATGCATTCAAAATTCTTGTCATGGTATATCAAAAATTGACTCTCGACATACAGTTTGGGGACAGCTGGCATAGACAAATGAAGTTCGGTTAGTAGTAGCAACATTCTAATTGTAAATAGGAGCCTTTTATTGGACCGAATTGCTTGCAAGGAATGTATCATTACACTCATAATCATTTCTTTATAGAAACTCTTCCGAAGCAGAAATCGCCTTCTAATGTACTAATATACAATAAAGTCAAGAGGAAAACAATTTTGCTGATTAAACCTCTTTCTTCAAATATTGCATATTGATATTAAATTAAAATGATGCATACTCATTTTCTTTTTATCATACGAAGCGCAAAATTCACTTTATTGTATTAGTGAAATCAAGAGGAAAATGATTTTGATGGTTCATTAAATTTATCATTCATTAAGTGGTAAGTTCATTAAATTTCAAACTTATGAATATTCATGCTTAAAAGCATGCTTATTTCTTTATTATAAAAGTTGCCATTTATTTTGTTAGCATGTAAGAAAGTCAAAGAATAAAAAATGTTGCCAGTTAAATGTTTCTTCAAATTTATTACTTAAGCATACTCATGCTTAAATGCTTATTTCTTTATAATGAAAATGTCACTTAAGATGTTAATATGCAAGGAAATCAAAGTGAAAACAATTTTTTTAAATTTAATACTTAAACATACTCATATTTAAATGCATGCTTATTACTTTATTATAAAAAAATGCCATTTATTATGTTAATATGCCAGAAAATGAAGGTGAAAACAATTTTGTTGGTTAAACCTGCTTCTTTAAATTTTAATACCCATGCATTTAATACTTGAATGCATACTCATTTCTTTATAATACGAAACACAAAATGCCTTTTATAGTGTTAATAGTTAGTTTTATAGTGTTCAAGAAAGTGAAAGAGGAAACTATTTTGATGATTAATTATCTTTCTATAAACTGAACTACTTGTTAACTACAACATGATAAATTCATTTCATAATACGAAAAAATAAAAATAATTGGAAAGTTTAGAACGAGAAAATCTATTTCAGTGTCTCTGATAATATCTTTGAAATTATTTTTCAAAGATATTATCAGATTTTAAAGATATTTCAAAGATAAGATATAAGACTGTTTTTTAATTATTAATTACTGATATTCTTTTCGTTAATGTTTAGAAGTTGGTTTAAATGTCTTAAGATATATTTCTAAGGCGTAAACTCGGGTGAAATAATTTAATTTTGAATCTTAAAATTGCAATCAAATGACATTTTCAAATAAAAGTATGCAATTTGAGTACTGAAATCATAATACAAAAAACTATAATCAAGCGATATATTCTTTATGGGATGGAATCATATTTCAAATATAGTTTACTCATGTGAATAAGTAATTTCAGAAATGAATTTTTCATTCAGAATTTTTTAATTGAAATATCATTTCCAAGTTTTTCTAATAAAGTAATGATTTTGACATGTTTTGATATCATTAGATCGAAATCCCAGTACTATGAATTTACTAAATTACAAATGTGTGTACTTAATAAATCCATAAAGGAAAATATAAACTAAGAAAAGTCAAGGTCTTACAAAAATAATGAGCATAGGATTATTCAAATTTGTATTCTAGCTCGAAACTAAAATAAGGGCGTAAGTTGTTCCCCATTTTCTTCTAATATCACAAAAAACTCCTCGATAATGTTCGCACTAATGAAACTCTGGCCATATTTATGCCTTTTCTTTGAAATGTGTTTTTTTTTTAAATTTCAGTTCTTCATCAGGCCTTGGATGATGTATATTTTTGCGATTGATTTTTATGAGCGAAAATATTACAGCAATTGATAAAAAATGAACAAAAATATGAATTATCTATTAAGTTAAAAATACTTAAATTTGATTTGTAATTATTTGTTTCTTTATAATTAGTAAAAATAAACAAATGTTGGGAATTTTTTTTTTTTTACATTTCAGGTTTTTATAAGAAAATTATTTATAAAATATTTAAATTATAAAATCATAAATTCAGTCAATAACAATATTTAATTATGTTATGCGGAGTGTAAAAAGATACTGCTGTTTAAAATTGAAGTTGCTACAGAGGCTTAAAAGTAAAAATAGGTCCCCAGAAGAAAAAATAAATGACATTTTAATGCAAACATTTTCCTTCGATTTAACGAGAAAAAGTTTATATTTCAGTATTTTGTTATTTATCTTTATATTACCTATCCCGAAAACATTATACTAATATATTAAAGATCCACTTTGTAATTTCAAAAAGGTAAAGCTGTAATCATAAAATTGGAGTTTGAGTGCAATAAAATGACAGTGCACAAGCAGACAAAATTGTTAATAGTCTCTCAGATTATATTTAATGATATCTTGAATCTGTTTATTTCACAAAGAAATAAAATAAAAAATATTCGTCGATTATAAAATCAATAAATATTTTTTCATTGTTTTAGTATTGAAGAAATGTGAATTAAATATAAAGCGTTTTTATGTATATTTATTTCTAAGTAACTTGGGAAAATTAATATGTGAAAATTTTTTCAAAATATCAAATGTTGAATGTTGGCGTGGATAACATTATTTAGCTAATGTAATAAAACATCAGAAAATTATAGTTTAGATAATTTTTAGATTTCATAATATTAAATTAAATACGATATTCCATGGCTATATCTCTAAATATATTTTTAATCATTATGGCTGAATTATCTATTTGCTTATGAATGAAGTAAAAAAAATATTTATTTATTTCCATTAAAAATAAATATTTACTATTGATTTCCACTACAAAAAATGCAAAGCTAATTGAAAATATTAAAAAAAGTAATAAAATAGCAAATTGCAATTCACGGCTGTTGAATAGCTGCTACAAAGTAATTCAAATTTCACAAAAACATGGACTAAAATTTTTACAAAGAAGTCGAAATGAAATTATAATGAAAGATTCATATTCTGCTAATGTCAGTCTCATGGTGTTCTTTAATCTGGAAATACAACGTAAGAAATAACGAAATAACAAAGCATAAGACTTGGAATACTAATCAACTGTCGACATAAAGTAGCAAAAAATTAAAAAATGGAAATTATTTTCAGAAAAAGCATTCTGCTACTTTTAAAAACTGAATTTAAAATGGAAAACAAAAATAGAATTGTGACATTCATATCAAGAATTTAATTCAATACCCATTTTTATGCTTTTCTTTCAGCTTTTCTTGGATTAACTCGTCAAAAGATGTTGAAAATATTCATTTTACAAATGAAATATTTTATAAATATATCAAAGGAGGTCATAAATATTTAATATATTTCAAAACTGAATCGAATCGTTTTCGAAATAAAGATTTATTTCCTTGATGAATAATTTAGACTATAAACAATCAGGAATGAGAGAGAAATGTATCCAATGCATAAAATTATTTTTCTAGTAAAGCCATAGAGGTTTGAATTCAAGAATTGTCATAATTCTTTCGAAATATGCTTTGCATTTTTTTAAACATTAGAAAAATAATTA
>JAPMOR010114161.1:0-13835 GCA_026543865.1 Argiope aurantia | reverse complement strand
TGGTTCACAAAGAAATTACAAGACTCTAACAAAAAATAATTATATTGAATTCGGTCCATTTATTTCTACTTCAGTTACTGATATATCTTTTATTTCAAATATTATCCAGGAAGTTTGATGTTAAAACCTTGATTCATGCCCGCCTCGTAACTTATCAAAATAAAGTGAGATCGCGCAATTTTACCACACAACTGTTTGTTCGTTGAACTAGGTCTTTGCCTTGTGTAATAAGAATTGGCTTAGTGCGGCATTTTCAGTGATCTAACAACTGCTTTTATTTCATTCATACTGAGGTTATTAAATATAAGAATTAAAAATATTTGTTGTATTTACGTATCAAATTTAAAGATTAGAACATTGCAGTTATATTATATGGAGTTATCCATGTTTATCGAATTTTTGGATAGGGAAGTAATTTTTGGAACATGACAATTATATAACAAAGAATATTCCTTTGACTGAAGTCTTTTATGCTGTTATCTATATATAGGGTTTTGAGATAGGAATTCAATTATGGAGTAATAACAACTGTATAAAAATATGAGTGTTACGCACAATTAAAATTTTTCTGAAAACTATACATCGAATTTCGAATTATATACAGTGGTGCCAAAATTGTGGACACTTTCGGAAATTTTTATGTTTTCTAACTTTGTATGTTTATAGAAAATGTAACACTTCACAAAATGCAAACTTGCATATCAATTTAAAGACAATTTAATGCTGATTTCAATACAAAAAGCAAAAATTCAAATACTTGCAATACAAAAAATAAGTTGATTGGCGGTAATTATAGACATACATTAGATGCTGATGACTGCAGTGAGTTATCAGTACTTAATAGGGTAGCCTTTCTTTTTTATTACAGCTTCAATTTGATATTTCATTGCGCTGACTAGAGTTTTAAGCTCTTCCTTTGTTAGGATTATAGCCTCATTTAATTCTCTTTTATTTGGTGAACGCTTCATATGTACAAGAGATTTCAAATGATGCCATACGTTTTTAATAATTTTGAAGTCAGGACTGTTTCCTGGCCATGATAACAATTCAATGCTCTTTGTACTAAAGCACTCTTTTGATATTTTTGCTATGTAGCAAGGAGCTGAATCCTAATGAAAAATAAATTATACATTGTTGGGAAATAGATCACTGTTGGGAGGTGTAAATTTTGACTCTAGAATAGTATCAATGTATTTTCTTGCATTTAATGTCCCATGGATAACATGAAGGAGACCAATATCGTCTACTGACATGCATGCCCAAATCATAATAAAAACTGAATTCTTCATATTTGCCTGAATGCAGCCAGGAAGTAGTTCTTCGCCTATTCTATGTCTTACCTATTTTCATCATCACTACCGAACAACAATAATGCGTTATAATGTTATAATACCGAATGCCAATTAATGCGTTCCTTTGCCCTCTGTAATTCTTTTATACGCTGCTTAAATTGAGATAAGGATTTTTTTCGTTCAATTCTACCTCTTAATCCAACATCTAATAATTTTCTCCTGATTGGTTTTGAACTAAGATAGATGCCAACATCATTCAATTGCCTTTTGATGGCCGCTAATGACATTCTTCTATCTTGGAGACATAGTCTTTTTATTTTTCTGTCATCAACAGATGTGTTATATATTTTCAGCACTTTCCTACTTTGTTTTTTATTGAATTTGTCTTCTGATATCGTAAACAAAATTTTCGGATTCCACTGAACCATCCACCTGTCTTGCAATTTCAGCATAGGAAAGACACATTCATGTATCACAATAATCTTATTTCTCTTTCTAGGAGCCCAATATATTCTTTTATTTGATGTCATTGATTTTTGACTAAATATTAGAAATATTTACAAAAATTCCAACTATATGTTAAAACGTTTAATAAAATTTCTAACTTGGAATTTAATTACATAAAAAACAGTCTTTGTTCTACAGAAAAAAGCACAATAATGACTTGTTCCAACTTGAAACATGATGTCAACTTCTGCAAGCAGTTAATAACATTTGATTGGTTCCCAGAACAAGAATAGTGATTTACCAGGAACGTTAGAAATTATAATCCACTTCATCACTTTGTTTGTTATTCAGATTAAAGTAAGAATAACTTTTTTGTATTGCAAATATTTGAATTTTGCTTTTTGTATTGAAATCAGCATTTAATTCTCTTTAACATGATGTGTAAGAATTTACAATTTGTGGAATGAAACCTTTTCTATAGGCATACAAAGTTAGAAAACATAAGGATTTTCAAAAGTGTCCACAATTTTGGCCACCACTGTATATATTTTTTAGAATATAATAAACTTAGTTTACAGTAATTACCAAGAATCTATACATCGAATTTTATTGCAATTTGCCTCAAAATGATGTCAAAAGCAAGTATATTACAAGAACAGTTACTTTTTCGATATATTTCAATGAGTAATAGTTAGCAAAATACCAATCAATCATACTTGTCACAATCTTGTTCCGTGTAAGTCCCATATTCTTTCGGTTCCATAATGCCAGCATTGTTGACCAACAGATCGATGGGGCCGACGCTTTTGAGGGCATTTTTGGTCACCTCCCAGTTTCCGATATCCAGGCACAAAGGCTGGATTTTGGGGCTCTGAAAAAGAAGATAAAAAAGAATTTCGGTTCGGTCTTTTCTATTCATTTATTGAAAATGTCAATAACTATTGTCTTAAGTGTTTTAGAAAAGTTGCCTGATAAAATATTTTCCAATAAATTAATAATAAAATCGAAAGTATATAAATTTCTTAGTTCAATCATAAGGATCCTTTTCTTATGGAAATTTATATTATTTTTGTTCATTTTATAAACTTATATTTCTTGAAAGTTAAAAATTTAATTTTTTTCGCATATACTTAATTTTATGCACTGGAAATGTTTCAAAAATGTTTTCTAAAAATTCGTATTAATTCAAGTGAATACTTGAGACAGTTCGCTACAATAATATCTTGTTTTTTCGACGAATGTTATTAAAGAGTACAAAAGTAGACTGAAAGTTTATATACAATAATTTTCCATTTACGAATTATACAAAAAGAAAAAGCTATATAAAAAAATCTAGATTTTGACAAATCCCCACATATTAATCCACTATGATACTGAGAAAACTATTTGTGGAATTATGCCGCAACTGTTAACTTGATAATCAAAAAATAATCTGTTAATTCGATAGCTTTTCGATGGAAGCATTCAATAACAAAACAAGGTTCATCGTCTTTACTGCCAAATTTATTGAGATGTGGTTAATTTTGATTACCATTTATTTTGAAGTTATACTGGGACGACATCGAAATAAATATAGTAATTTTTAAAAATTGTCAAAAGAAAAAAAAATGGAAACGATGCTGGAATCCATATTCTATCTTGACATTTTTTCACTAAACAAGCTTTTATCAACACCAGCCCTTTCACAATCAGATCTTAAATTCTCGAACCTTTCGTGCAGTTGCGGCTCGTTTGGGGTATTGTAGTAATGCTGCAGCCAAATTCTATAATCTATGCGTGCTATAATCTTTTCTACGTTGCGCAGTAATATCTTTCTTAATATTCTACATTTGCTCGTATGGCATAGGCTAGGGCGAATATTACTTTTTCTACTTATGGTTTACATTTACGTATATTTTACTATAATTTCATTTCTATTAAATTTACACTTTTGCCTGTATAGGTAAATTAAGGCAGCTTTTATTTTCCTGCAGATAACTTATTTACATTTATTACATTAGTCATCGGTAATTATAGACATCATTAAGTTTTTCTCAAGTTCTGAACTATTTTACATTTACTTATTTTCCTATTTTTTATTATTTTTTATTATTTTACTCTATTTTTCTTTTTCTATTTGATTTTTTAAAACTATTTTTTGCATTTTTCTTACTTTCTATTTTTATTTTTTATGATCTACTATTTGACATTTCGAAGGACTTAAGTATAAACGGGGCAGTCGCTGGTTCTCGAAATGTTTTCCTTTTGAGATTTGCATTTTTTTTTTTTTTTTTTTTTTTTGGTGTGGGGTTGTGTGTGTGTGTGTGTTTTCTTACTGGATGAGTTGCTTCGCGGTGGTCCATCTTTTCTCTTTGACTTTGGCTTAGGAGGGGTTTTGATCTTGTATGTAGCTTACATTCAGCATTTCTAAATTATTTAAAATAATTTCATTACTACTCAATAAAAGTCACTAACAAGATTTTTGACTTCATGCAAGTAAGCCTCAACATAGATATAAATTTTTTTAAATTAAGTTTAATTAAAAACAAAACTTTAAAATGAATGTTTCTGATTCTATTCCTTGCTTTTTTTTCTCTTATTTATGATCATCCTCTCAACTGCTGCTGAATAATGAAAATATCATGGAATTATAAGGTTAAAATAGACACATATATAGGAAAATCGAATTTATCACAAAAAATTTAATAACAAAGTTTTTCAACTAATTTTTGTTCGCAATAATCTATTTTTAATTAATTTTCAAATTCCAAATTCACGAAAAATATTTTGGCAATAGAATAATGTTTAAAATTATTACTTTTTAAATTCACTTAGTTAGATATGGAGGCTTTTTACTCGGGAAGTTCCTTCTTCCCATCATAAGCAATGGAACATAACAAATGCGCTTTATTACTGCGCATGCGCAGTTTAGAAACCAGGGTAAAATCTAGATGGGCCCACCTCTTGGCGACTTATTTGAAATCTCGCCAAGTTGACTACTAATTGAATATTTGTTATTATTATTTTTCAATTAAAAAACGATACTTAAAGGCCAGAATTAATAATAAATATAATAAAAAATAAATATAATAAATAAATAATAAATTATTAATAATAAAATAAAATAATAAATAAATAAAAATAATAAATAAAATCTATACTTATAATAAAGCTCAAAGTGTGTGTGTGTGTGTATGTTGGCGCTCTACAGGCCAGACCATTCAACCTACAGCTACCAAATTTGCCACGTGTATACCTTGGAGGCCGGGAATGTGCACCTGGGGGTTATTTTTTCGAATTTTTAACTAGAATTTTTTTTATTTAAAAATTAAGCGAAATTTTGACGTGTTTCTGCTATAACTTCCGAAAATATTACCGCACAAAAAAGATATTTACATGAAGTTAAAGATCAAAAATTTATCTTTTAAATGATACTAATGTTTGAATCTTAAAATTAAATTTCTATTTTTAATGAATTTTTAAATAAGTATTTTAACTATGTTTTTCAATAATTTTTTTTGTAAAAAATAAAAATTAAAATTAAGCACGTTTTGCATTCACGAGAAAAAATTGGCTTTTTTCAAAGTGTTGCCATCACATTGATTAAAGCTCCAATTAAAAATAAATTAAATCTTTTTGGAAATGAAATCTGCAAAAATATAAATTTCGGCACATGTTTGTAGGAAATGAAACAAATATGAAATATTATTTTTTCTAGAAAATAAATTCAAGAATTATTTTATGATCTTTTACATTCTCTATACAGGGTGTTTATTTAGTCCCGGACCCATTTTGATGTTTAATGACTCATAAAATAATGAAGATATAAACAAACTTATGGCATTTATTGATGGAATAACTCATATATTTTCCTTTTCAGGTTTGAATATTTTTACTTTTGTAAATATTGTCTGCGCGTCTGGTTAATTTCAGATAATTTCATTTTCCACTCTAAATATCTGTACTTTTCTAAATATCGTCTGCTTATTAATTGCATTTTTCTCTCTTTAGTTTTTGGCAACTATTGAAATGTTATGTTTACTTTTGATGTGTTTGTTCTACGTAGTACTTTCGTATGTGATGTTTCATTCGAGCGGATATTAAGGAGAATGCATACACAGCAAGAGAAAGCACAAATTTTATGGTGGTCATAGAGTTAATTTCCAATCAACTATATCGCTGACTTTTAAGAGTTAATTTCCAATCACTTAAACTGACTGATTTATGAAAATTTGAATATCACTATTCAATAAAAAAAGGATAATTTTAGATTTTCCATCGATCGCTTCAAAGAAAATACGCCAATCAGCGCGCAGGTTTCTCAAGATTAATTGGCCTAAGATTATGAAAATGTTGAGTTTTTCTAAATTTTTAACATTCAAAACTTCATAAATAAGTTTTAGTTGATCGTGGAAAATAGAAACATTCATTCATTTATTTAAAATTTGGTGTGTCCAGAATATTTTTCAGAATATGATATCTTACTGCATTAAATTTAGACTTCATAATTTTTGAAATATATTTATAGGCAGGAACAAAATATTATTATTGATTTCATTTCAATCCTTTCGAAAGCAAAACTAAAAACTGAATTTTATGCTGAATCGGAGAAATTTTTGTTGAATTATTGTTTGAGATATTACATAAATTATGAAAAATATTTTGTAGTTCACATAGGACTTAAATACCGAGCGATTCTGTTTGCAATACTCATATTCAATAATAATAATAATAAATAAATAACAATAAAGATAATAAATAAAATAAAACGCTTGGTTTTATTTAAAAATATCTTTATATTAATTGCAATTTCATCATTTACACTTTAAATTAAAGTTGAAGTTTTACCGGAAATGACAAATTAGCAAAAAATATATAGTAAATTGAACGAAACGATCTAAACAGTATAAGTTTGGTATGACTATCAAAATGTGAAGATTAAAAATGTTTTGTTTGAGAATCCTTTAAGAGACCAGTTACTTAAAATATTTAAGTGAAAATTGTAGCGAGCGGTAATACTGGCGAACCGGCTGGTCGCCAAAGTGGGCTAGTAAAAAATAAAATAAAAATAAATAAAAAAAAAATCCGTCTAGGTTGCCACATTGGCGATGTTATCGCCACTCGTTTGGCAAGAATTCAAAAAGACGCCAAGAGGTGGGCTGTGCTAGGATCCACCCGAAACCAGTACTTTTTGGAAGAGATGTACCATTTTTTTACTGAGTTTCACCTGAATATTGAAAGCTCAGAAAGAAATGCTATTATATTATCGATGTTCCGCAACCAATGGCAAGTGCTGTTGCAGCAGCGCCACCTATAACTTTCAGTGTAATGGGTGAGCAGCGTCATGTTTTTTCATCTTAGGATGTGTGAGCATAAAATAAACTGTTTAAATTTACAGTCCACGAGAATGAGTTTGTGAATAATTTTCCAACTACAAACATCTGGTCCGTCGAGCCGGAGAGAGCAACCTTAAGCAACTATGGATAATTTTAATTTGAGAACTTTTGATTTCGTTTTGGTTAGTACGACGTTACGTTTCAAACCGAAAGCCTTGGAATCATTGTGAGATGATATTGGACTACTAACCAGTATTGAGGCTTGTGGTCGTTCACTCCCATAAAATAATTTGGGTTATTATTATTTTTTTAGTTAAGAGTTTCGTTTTCAAAATGTTTAAAAACGCACGAAAAATTGATTTGCAACTTGCTGCAATAGCGTTAGGAGTAGTAGTAACTGATAAAATGACGATCGTCGATCTGACTAATATTATAAGGAATACTAAGAAGTTCAAAGAGGAACCAGAATTTGTTTCGACTCTCATAGAAGGGATAATTGAGGATCGGAAAATAGAAGTAGAGAAAATCGAGAAGAGTAAACAATTAGAATTACAATTAGAACAAATTAAATTGGAGAGAGTAAAAGCTGAAATAGAATTGTCGCACATGCGAACAGTTAAAAACACCAACGAAGACGATTCAGAAAATAAAATTGAGCTATGTTATTCTCTGGATTCGCTAATAAAAAGTATTAAAACTTTAACGATTAGAGTTCCGAGTCGTCCAGACGGGTAGATTTTTTTTTGCGTCTTTGGAAAGAACCCTTGCAACAAAAAAGGTACTTGATAAATATAAAGCGGAAATTCTTTTAAATTTATTAGGTGAAAAAGCTTCGAATGTAATTTCGTACATACTAAGTGATAATGAGTTGAGTGATTACGATAAAGTAAAGAACATTGTATTGAGAGAGTTCAAAGCAACCCCTCAATCGTGCTTAGAGCAATTCAGAAAAACTACTAGGCAAGCAAATGAAACCCATGTTCAGTTTGCATCACGTTTGAAAACAAGTTTCGATTATTATCTAAAATTGAGAAAGGTGTCTGATTTTGAGAAACTTAAACAATTAATTGTATCAGACAAATTGTTTCAAACGTTTGATAAAGAAACCGTGTCCCATGTAAGCGTTAGGCAATCAGATAGTTGGTTTGATCCCATAACTTTAGGAAAAGAAGCAGATCTTTATTTAGTATCGCGAGGAAAATCTTTAACGGAAAAAGCTAATCTAAAATCTTCTAAGTCTAGAAATGTGTCGAGGATATTTCTTGCTGCTAGCAAAAATGTAAAATGTAAATTATATGGCTTTGCCTGTTTCCGAAAGAGTAGAGATAATTAAGAAAAATAGTTATTGCTTTAATTGCCTTGGCAAACATTTAGTGAATAATTGTAAATCCCATTTTTCATGTTCTTTATGTAAACGAGAAGGAAAAATGAATCGTCATCATTTTTCTTTACATTTTCCTAGAAGTTCCGAGTTATTGCGTAATGAATGTGAAAGCAGTGCGAGTGGGCAGGAATTTCCTCCCCTCCTTCGAGAATCTGCAGTTCCTCCCTCCCCCCCATCGTGGGTCTGAGCTTTCACTAAATGCTCCGATGTTTCAACCATCTGTCACTTATCAAAACAATTCTACGAGAGTAATAAATCAATCAAAAACTATTTTGCTGAGTACTATGAATTGCTTACTAAGATATTGTCTTTAAAAAATTAAATTCGTTGTAGAATCGGTTTTTAAAGGAACCTGAGTATCTAGCATTATATAAGAAATTTTTAAGCGAGTACGAAAAATTGGGTCACATGACAGAGATTTCGGAGTGTGAGGAAGAAAAAGGTACATATTATATACCACATTTAGGAGTCTGGCGCCCTGATAAAAGTACTACAAAGATTAGAGTGGTTTTCAATGCCTCCTCACAAACAACATTAAGGAATTCTCTTAACTACTTACAGTACAACGGTGGGGTTATTCAGGAAGACTTCTTTAATATAATAACAAGACTTTGTAAGCATATTTATGCATTCGTGGCTGACATTAAGCAGATGTATAGGATGATTTTAATTGATCCGAGCCAAACAAAACTTATGAGAATTCTTTGGAAAGAGGGAGTGAAGGAACCAATTAAAACCTATGAGTCCAAAACTGTTACTGATGGAACAGTAAGTGCACCTTATCTCGCAACAAGAGTCCTACTTCATTTATCTAGAGATGCATGCGAGAACTATCCATTAGCTTCCCCAGTATTAGAGAGAGAGAGTTTTATATGGCTGACATGTTAACAGGTTCTGATAATTTAGTTACCGCCAAAGAACTTCAAAGGCAGTTAATTGATATTTTGGAAAAGTCTGGCATGCAACTGCATAAATGGCATAGTAATTGTAATGAGTTAGTGTCAAGTAGAGAAGAAATCTATAATTTTACATACTCCGAGGAAACACAAGTTCTAGGAGTTTCTTGGAATACCAAAAAGGACAGTCTTTACTTTAAAGTCGATTTCAAGGCGTCTGAAGGGAAAGACTGTCGAGTCACAAAACGTTGCGTTTTATCCACTATAGCAAGACTTTTTAATCCTCTTGGGTTACTAGGACCTGTGACAAAGGCAAAAATATTTTTACAACAATTACGGTCTTTGAAGCTGGACTAGCATGAGGTGTTGCCTGAGAAACTAACTAAAGAGTGGTCAAAGTTCGTCGAATCATTACAGAGTGTCTGAATTTGAAAGATGTATACTTACTGAGGAAGCTGACATGATAGAAATCCATGGGTTTGCTGACGCATCAGAAGCCGCTTATGGTGCTGTTATCTACTGTAAGTGTATTAAAGAGGGTCACGCATCAATCAAATTGATTGCCAGTAAGTCGAGAGTGTCTCCATTAAAAAGAGTTACCATCCCAAGATTGGAACTTTGCGCTTCAGTGCTACTAGCCAAGTTAGTGAAAAAGGTAATACATGCTCTCAAATTACCAATATCCCACACCTATCTATGGAACGACAGCATGATCTTTCTTTCATGGATTCGCAAAGAACCATTTCTTCTTAAGACGTTTGTGGCCAATCGTGTAACCCAAATTCAAGATCTCACTTGCATTGACGATTGGAAATATGTCCCTTCTTCTGAGAATCCCGCTGACCTCATCTAAAGAGGACTCGATCCCGATAAACTTCATCAGTGCAGACTGTGGTTCGAGGGACCTACTTTCCTGTCTGATCGAGAGTATCCTGATAGAGAAATTCCTACATCTGTCATAAAAGGCGAATCTACTTGTGAACTTAAAAATGCAGGACAAAGTGACTTACCTGTGCTTACTGTGACTTTAAATTCCTTTATTCAAGTGTTATTAACTATTAGTAATAATTATGTGAAAATTTTGCATGTTGTAAGTTATCTTTTCAGATTCTTCCACAATCTGAAGTACCCAGCTAAAAGGAGATTGGGACCATTAACAACAGAAGAGATTCACAAGGCTGAACTTTTTATTGTAAAGGAAATTCAGCGAATAGAGTTTTCTGAGGAGCTAAGATTTTTAACTCAACAAAAAAAGTATTCCGATTAAAAGTAAGATAAGGTGTTTAAATCACTTTATTGACAGAGAGGGAATACTGAGAGTAAATGGCAGAATCAAGTATGCTAATGTAAGTTATAATAATACATTCCCAATTATTCTGCCGAAAAGTCATAAATTAACTAAGCTTATTTTAGAATCCTATCATAAGCGATATTTTCATTTAGGCCCTACTGCCTTACTACATTAAGTTAGACAAAAGTTCTGGCTTGTTCTGGGTAAGGCAACATCTAGGAAAGTCGTGCACGATTGCATTAAGTGTTTTCGAGTTAAACCCATGAGTGTGGAACAATTAATGGGCGAGTTATCGAGAGAGCGTGTGACTCCTGACTTCCCATTTAACTGCTCAGGTGTTGATTTTTGTGGCCCATTCCTTGTTAAGTACAAACACCAAAAGAAAGGAATTTATCACAAAATTTATGTGTGCATTTTTGTATGCTTAGTCACAAAAGCCGTTCACCTCGAAATTGTCACTGACTTGACATCAGAGGCTTTCGTAGCATGCTTAAAAAGATTTGTGGCTCGCAGAGGTTTATGTTCGAAGTTATTTTCTGATAACGCCACAAATTCCACTGGAGCAAACAAGGAGCTTTGTAAGTTATATAATTTAGTTGTGAACCCAGGCGATGGCCTTGTTAGTTATATATCATCTGAGGGAATTAATTGGAACTTTCTGCCACAGAGAGCGCCTAATTTTGGCGGCCTCTGGGAAAGCGGAGTAAAAGCTTTTAAATATCATTTCAAAAGAGTTTTAGGCAATACTAGATTGAGCTATGAAGAATTCCTAACAATCATTACACAGATAGAGGGAATTCTAAATTCAAGACCACTTGTGCCTTTGTCATCCCGATTCTGATGTGTATGATGTGTTAACTCCTGCCCATTTCTTAATTGGCAGAGCATTAAATGCTGTTATAGTGCCAAATTTAATTGAGGTTAAAGACAACCGTTTGTCTAATTGGAAAAGACTGACAAAAATAATACAAATTTTTTGGAAAAAATGGCATATACAGTATTTAAATAATTTGCAACAGAGGTTCAAGTGGATGGTAGACAAAGGTAATGTGAAAGTCAATGAGTTAGTGTTTCTTAAGGATAAAAACCTACCGCCGCAAAAATGGGCATTGGGAAGAATAATTGAACTTAATTTTGGTGAAGACAAACGGGTCAGAGTAATTAAAGTGAAAACTCAAACTGGAGTTTACAAACGACCCATTTCACAAGTCTGTATTTTACCTAATAATATGTAATCTAGTGTTTTTATAGTAGTAATCTTATATTAGTGTTTCTTTGGGAGTTATTTGATGTTATTATATTGTGTTAATTTTCTATTTACATTTGAAATAACTATATGATTTATTGGTTGAATGTAAACATTGCAACGTGGGGCGGAATGTTTCGCAACCAATGGCAAGCGCTGTTGCAGCAGCGCCACCTACAAATTTCTGTGTAATGGGTGAGCAGCGTGATGTGAGCGTCATGTTTTTTCATCTTAAGAAGTGTGAGCATAAAATAAACTAAGTTTAAATTTACAGCCTACGAGAATGAGTTTGTGAATAATTTACCGCTGCAAACAATCGATGGATTAAATATTGTCTGCTAAATTAAATCACTAAGTAATTATATTTACATGATATCAACAGCATATGAAGCTGCTGTATTTTACATAATGCCTTGGCATTTCTAAGTAAAGTAAAGAAGGTGAAAATTATTTGTTAATTAATTAATCTAATATATAAAAGTGAATTTTTATTTGTTCTAATTTTATAGGCATCCGATGGTGATAAAACTTTGTAAATTTATTGCTTGCACTTGCGCGAAGGTTATAAGCATAGTACAATTATTATATATAATATATAAAAAAGAATTTTTGTTTGTTCGTATATTATGCGCTTTCGTACTATTCATCCAGTTGTGATAAGATTTTGTCAGTTTGATGTCAATTTTTTTAGAGATTCGACATAATGATAATTTAAAACTATAAAGCATTAATGATGACTGGTGTTATGAAGATGTAAAGACATTTATTGCAATGAATCAATTAGCTACAAATAATTGTTAATATCAAATGGATTTTTAAAATAAAAAAGCCCTCCATCAAAACCAATTGTGTTTTGAGGTTCCGGTTTTTTTTTGAAAAACCTAAATTATCCAGTCAGAGTCGATTATTAGCGAGTTTTACCTTCAACTGAAAAGTGTAATATTAATATTTCACTGTGAATTTCCAGTAGAAAGACTGATCACAGGAAGTTAAGCGAAAGCAATAATCTTTCATTATAGTATTCCAGCCAATTTTATATTTCTTTGGAACAACAGCAAGAAAAAAGATTTTTCACGATCTGATTGTCTTTCACTGTATGGAAGTATGATTGAAATGCAAGTTAATGTCTAAGAATTTCTATGACCTTGAGTCTAAGCTTTATACGCAAAAATAACAATGACTTCTTTTCCTAATTGCATAATCATTCCATTTTATCCATTTTGCCAAGTGCATAATCATGAATCATTAAAGTACTAGCTAACAATGACGTTTTCTTATGTCTTTTTTAAAATAAAACAAGACGGTTCTAATAAGTAGTCGATTGTGTATCCGTACATCGATAATATGAAAATCATGCTAATGTAGATAATTTTTAGTTTCTCGTATACTTAATATAGAGAAATTATAGTAATTGTCAGAAAATTCGAACTCGAGATTTTGACGAATCTCTACGTTTCTGACCTCCCTGAGTTTGAAAAATATATTTTTGAAAATATCCGCCCATCTGTTACAAAGATCTCAAAAACTGAAATTTGATACACCAAATTTTCAGATATCTATCAAAGTTTTGAGTAAGATCTGTTCAGAGAAAGTCCGTCTGTCTGGCTGTTCGAGTATAAGTTAACATGATAACTACAAAATGAAGAGAGCTGGATAGATAAGATTCGGTACACAGATTTAACATATGTAATATAAATATCTGTCAAATTTTGTACCAAATGCATTTAGGGGTTGGCCATCTGTCGGTCTTTACTTTCAGAAACAAGTAAACCCGACTTAAATAAATCAAATTTGGTATGAGATTTCATGATTACAAGTACAGTTTTGTGCTAAATTTTTGATTCAATCTGTTGAAAAAATCACGTTGACTAAAACACAAATTTTCGCATACTATTAACGCACGCCAGGGAAATAATTGCCAAATAACTCTTCCAAAGATAGCACGATATATTCATCAAAAATGC
>JAPMOR010114160.1:129908-155969 GCA_026543865.1 Argiope aurantia | reverse complement strand
AAGTATCTTAATTAATGAATCAAGATGCTTCGTCTCAAATTTGCCAATAAAATTTAATTACTGCAAAATGCATGTATAAAGGAGCTAAATCTGATCTTCAATTATTATAGGCTAATTACTTATAAGTTTTTTTAAAAAAAGTAGTAAGCCGTCAGTAGTTGCTACTTGAACACGCCTTTTGTGGCCTTTTTCTTGCATAGAATTCGCAAAATGACATTAATTTTATATTTTATGGAATTTACATTTTTGGTGTGTGTGTGTGTTTTACATGATAAAGGCCGATATCTATTTTCCTTTCCTAGAAATAGTTTATTGTAGTAGTTGATTAAGAATGGACTAGTTACTGTCTAATTTCCATGTAAGTAGTAGGATAAATTAATTCTGATGTATAAATATTGGAGAAATAAATTGCAGATATATGTAGGCATGCAAGTAACATTGGGAGCTGAATTCTTTCCAATAGATTAAAAATAGCGTTTTCATTAAAGGATTTGAAACATTGCTGTCATCTAGTGGTGGTTTCAGGAAGAATTCTGAATGAGCAGGAGGATAACAGTGAATTATTTTACCTATTCCATAACATCAGCTGTGGCATAGACAGAATATTTAGTAGGTTTGCATATTTGACGAATAAGAATAATATTGTATGCATTCACATTATTAGCATATTTTAAGGCATAGATTATACTCGAAAATGTTCTAATTTCTGGCGTCTTAAAGAATAGAATTTCTAATTCACTTTGTGTTGGAAATTTTTTATTTTATATCTTCGTCAACGGATGAACATCTCTAAGTTTTGGCAATTTGCTGTATTAGTTTGTAGTATTGGCAATTTGCTGTATGCTGTATTAGCATATTTCAGTATTAGTTATAAAATAAGAATAAAACTATAAATAGAAATATTGATCAAAGCCGAGACCTTACCACTAGGCTGCAGCAGCTTTTTTTACTAGCCATGGTAATAAGATTCGTGATAAGATTAATAAGAGTTAATATAAATAATAAAATTCGAGATATCATTTTTCAGATATTATTATTATTATTTGCTGTAAAATTTTTATTTAACATTTCATCTGCCACTGAGCAGCAAATGCTACCTCTACAAATTTCTAGTTCGCCTTGAATCATATAAACAGAAGAAATTGTGGCTTGGGTATAGTTGTATTTTTTATTTTCTCGAATGGGAAGTTCTAGGATTTCTGAAATTCAGATACGCGTGTATTCTGGTTGTGCAGATAATCAAATAATAATTATGTTCATTTCATGAAATGCGTGAAAAGGTTTTGGATCAGAAATTACCTTTTAAAATGCTGTTGATAGAGATTATAAATCTAATTTATTGAAGAACTAAATACTTTGTTAAAATTCTATACATTTGAAAAACCATACTTTCCCTCCTAGCAATTCTTCATTTTCAGTATCTTTTACTATGTAAGATTCAATCTAATATTTAAAAAATAAAATGAAACAAAATCATGATCTGAATCGTATCAAAATGATTGACTGTCATGAAATAGACCTGTTATTGTTCTAAAATGAAAAGTAAATACAAATGAGTAACTAACTAAAAAAAAAAAAAACTTGCTGCACTTACTGGCTTTTAATTATTAGCAGAGAAAAGTATAAAACAATGGCCAGGATTTGCCATTGCCCTAAATCCTTCACCAAAAAAATTCGGCTAAACTAGCAATTTTTTTTCGAGGACTTAATTAATGAAATAATGCAATACAACATAATTTTCTATAAATTTTAAATAAAAAATCTGCTTTGTATCCGATAATTTTATAGATATGTATTCATGTTTATTTGTATCTTACTATTAACCACAATTGTTCCCAAATTATTTTATATTTTAATTCTGTTGTAATTTTCAGAATTTTCAAAATAAAATTTTAATCAAATACTAAGTATTCTTTCTGTCTCTCTCTCTCTCTCTCTGCATATATTGTTGAAAAAATCTAATTTGTTTATGAGATAAATTCTTAAATGCAGAGTTATGCTGTTTATTTCATAACCTAACTGTTTTTTAAACATAATTTAATGCATTAACGTTGAAAGAATAAAAATATATTGATGGTATACTGCTAAAACGCAAAAGAAAATTAAAGACGAGTTAATGTGTATTTGTTCTTTCAAATTGTCACATCTGATACAAAAAAAAAAAAATCACGTATATCAATGCATTAATATATATCATGCACCCATATGCATTGTACACATTTCTGTTATAAAGATGACAGTTTATAACAACAAGAACACATTAATTCGTTTTTATTTTCATTTCCCTTTTAACAATATACGGACAATATCTTCTTTAAATGTCAAATATGTTGACGTTTTATACGTTTAAACAACTATCTACACGATTAAAAATTTCTGATATGTATGATGTGGTATCTGTACTTTTTAAACAGAAAGCACAAACTATTCTTTGTTGTTATTAAAGAAACATAACGAGAACAAGAGAAAATTTCACGAAAAAATGCATAACAATTTTTGTTTATTTTAACACTTTAAATAATTTAACATTAATAAATATTTGATTTTTTTCTGAAAATAGAATCAGGTGTTCCAAAACCAGAACTTTTGTTTGAGATTATGAAAAAGAAATTAAGAATTTTATTAATTTCATTTTATAAGAAAAAAGGCACTTGTTTCTTTTACCGGAAAAAAAAATGTGTGTTATTGGTGTAATACATTAAAATAACTTATTTTCTTAGACTTGCAAAATTATAGTAAAATTACATGGTTGGAAAGAATTTCGATAAAGAAAAGACAAAGGAAAATTAAAATTGAAATATTTATTCAATTTATTTAAATTATTTAATTTAGTTCTGCAAATCTAATAGTGTATTCAGAAAGAGAAGCATGAAGTTTAACTTTTCACTTTTAATCATTTTGAATCATTGGAAGAATTGCGATCTTACAAGGAAAAGCCATTAAAATTTCTGGATAAAAGATTATCCACTAACAAGAATTTTTTTTATCAATGAGTGAATTGATTAACGGTTTGACTGGAACAGCTGTAGAGCAGATAGTAATGGGAAGAATGAAAATGTTTCAAATATCCTTCATTTTCCAACTGCTAGATGGCGGCACTAGCAATTCGTTTTTTTAAAAAAGATGTGGAGAATAAATAATAGATAAATGAAAGATGTTGGAGAAATGTTTTTATTTCCAATAAATAAAAAATTGGAAACAAAAACAATAAACACTATCTCATTCATTAGTGTAGGAAAAATGGAAGTTTTTTTTCAACCTAAAAAGATGCATACCGCATCACTTCACATTCATTGTAATTTAAAATTTTTCCTTAAAAATATCATGTAATCTCATAAAAAAAATATTAAGAATTCACTTTTATTGTAATCGACCTACAGGAATTATTATTCTGAAGAAGTTTTGGCTGATTCAAAAGCATGCTGCTAATAATTGCTTGCTATGTAAATAAAAATGCTGGAATTTATTAAATATATTACGTAACTGTATAATTTCCAGAGAATGCTATTTAACTGAAAGTTCGACAGTTATTTGTAAAAATAGTTATTCGTGGAATGTTATTATATTTGCATTTATTATTAAATAAAATATCATTAAGAATTATTAATTAATTAATATAATCATAAAATATCATTCCATTAAAAAAAATTTGCAATAATTGAAGTTTTTTTAATTATTATTTATAATTCTTTCACTCAGCTTATGACTCCAATATGTGAGTATTTGTCGCGTCATCAAAACTACTAACAACAAAATTCTAAACATCTCAATACCTGTAAAACTTTATGTACATAAATATTGTCGAATTCCATCATGATTATCAAGCATTTTCTAAATTAGAACAAATTTTTCAGTATTATACTTGGTTATTCGCCGTAAATTGGCATCTATGTAGAAAAATAGAAATTTTTATATGAGAAGTAGGCTCTTGAATTTCTCTCCAAATCCAAAAATGTCTAATAAAAATATTTTATATTAGTACTGAAAAAAAATTTGACTGAATGTTGTTTTTTTTAGATTACAGTACTCATCAGAGATTATCCCAAATTTTAATTATCATTTGCATAATGTCAGAACTTTTAAAAGCAAAATCGCGAATATCTAGACATTATATAAGATGAACTCTCCAAATTTCAATCTATTGATATAAATCCTTATAAGATATAATTTTCTCATCTTCCGTATGAATTTTCTTCTTTATAAAAATAAATTTTTATTTAATTTTTAAATTATTTGTACACAACTGTATCATTTCTTATAATTAAATTTAATTAATCTCCATGCAGTAATATGCAGCTATATAAATATTATACAGTGAATTTAAATGGATATAAAACCACGTCTCTAATGAAGAAAATGTCTGTAAAAGCTCTGTTTAAGTAATTTATCTACAAAGACTTTGTTTGGCGGAATTCCATATTTTCTCTGAAAACATTTTAAAAGTCTTGAACTGAATATCCCACCATATCCAATCACTTTTAAATCTATGTGATTCTTAAAGGTCAAAAAGTTTGTTATGCTAAGAAATATATCAGTCAACTGATTAATCTGATTAGCATTTAAGTAAGAAAATTGTTCATCAGTAAAATATTTGAAGAAGAAAAATATAAAGAAATCGTCAAAGTCAGAAAATGTAAGTAGTTTCAGTATTGATTTTAGGGCTAAAATAAAAAATATATAAACAGCACTCACGCCACTGTTCTTAAAACAATTAAAGAACTTCAAGACTCGAATCTGGTAAATAAAAATGTAAAGACAAAATTCGAGAAAATCCTTCACTTAGTCTCCAGTAACAGTAGCATTCTCTTGGAATCTCTTAACAGCCACTGCAAAAAATATTCACATGTTTAGTAATTTATACATAGAAGTATACAGCATTTCACGAAATAAGCGTAATTATATTCTTTATCATCATAAAAATGAGTTTTAAAATGAATAGATCTGTGAATTTCATTTCTGTTTGCACCAAGGCGATTAGTATATTGATTTCCCCTGTATTTTTCACTTCATGATCTGCCTTTCTACTTTAAATAGAATCACAAACGTTATTTGATCTTCTTTCCTCTTTACCGTTAACCTGTTTACTTTCTCTTATACGAAGAACATAAAGTGGAGGAGAAAAGAATAAACATAATAACAAAAACAAAATTCTACCTCAAATTTTGGATAAATTTCTATGCTCCAAACCTTTTGAAAGTAAGTTAATCAGTTAAGCGCATTTGGGGTATATACACGTCAATCCAAATTTCCATTATGATTTTTTGCCAAAATTTTTTACACAATATTTTGTATTGTGTTCAACATATATATACGCTTGACGTTAAAAAAGGCGACTTAATGGAATTGTTAAATTCAGCAGTTAAATGTTTTAAGATAAAATTTTGCTATCACTTTACAACAAGAAGACAGGGGACAAGAGGTAACTGCTTTTCTCGTGAAAATATTTTTTAAGCAAGCATGGATAGTTAGCACCGAAAATTCCTCGGATATCTATAAAGTTTACTTTTATATAAAAATAAGCATTCATAAGTTTATTCGAGGAGCATCGGATTACAAGATGTAATGTGGTGACGCTTTATAAGCCAGATAACAGCTACGTCACATGAGAAGTTTCTTTTGTCTTGTGGTCATGTTACTCGGCTACGAACCAGAAGGTTGCGAGTTCGATCCTCGCCTATCGCCCAATAGCAACAGATTTTTTAAAAATTATAAAATAGCGTAATGTGCATCACTTTATCTCACAAACAGAATAAAGAACCCATTCGTATTCAACTAAAATTGTTCTTTCCGTTTCCCAAGGGAACATAGATATAGATTCTATAAATGAAATCAATTCTGGATTTAAGTCTCTTATCAAATGGCAGTAAACACGATAAGGTATTGCAAAAACCCAGCGTCCACCTGATAGTAGTTTTCTGCATGCATAAATTCCAAAGTATTTACTTTTAATCCTACTTCCTTCTTAGATAAACATGAATACCTACAATTTCTTTCTTTCTTTTCTGTTTTTCTTTTTTCTTTTTCATAATTTCATAGAAAAAGTTTTAAAAAATTACTATTATTATTTTTATTTCTCCTTTTATTTTAAAACAAACTTTAAAAATACCGACACTAGTGATGACTGCACTAGGCTTCAAATGTCTGTGATACTGACTAATAAGCAAACACACATTTACGTACAGTGAAGTATAATATCATAAGTATAAAATTCGATTGCCTGTAACATTTAATGTTGAGCAGTTAAAGATCAAACAACTGAGAAAGTAATGAAAGAAAAGACAAACGAAAATCTAAAAAAAAATTCTGAAAAATTCCTCTACTGAAGCTGTAATATTTAATAAACGTACTTTTAGTATATGTCAAAGGCAAACTTTATTAAAAGCCTCTTAATAAAAATTAACGACATGAGTACCATTTAATCGTTCTCAGACATTTCCTTGCAAATTTAAACATGTTATATTGAACTTGGTTGCATATAAGTCTATGAGAGTCTATTTAAAAGTTTAGGTTAAATTGGAGTTAAAGTAATTATTTTTTGAAAATGCGGATAAATTGAAATGAAGCATTATATGTGAGTGTGCGTGCGTGTAAAGATTTTGAAAAACTTCCTTTTTCTAATGCACTTAAATAAAGAAAATAATTTTTTTATCAAAACATCTGAAAATCAAGCCAAAAAACCTACACTTGTAAGTAACAGTAATTGAGTATTTTTATTACATCATAAGGTTTTCTAATTTTTAATGAATGTTTAAGGATTTCTTTTTTCTTCATATTCCTTATGGCTAGCTTATTCTTTTCATATCCATTCAACATTTTAATACATTAGTAAAATAATTAATAATTAATAAAAACGTTTTTGATTATTATTGTTCTCCTAATCCTGAATACATTTAATCATTTCTTATTATAATGATTCAGTATATTTCAGTTGTCCTAAAATTCAATATCAATTGAGGTTTTTCAAAGTGATTCAAAATCTAATAAAACTAAGCGAGAAACTAATAATTAAACTTTCAAGTAATTAAAGTATTATATTGTCATCGGAAACATACAAAATATCAGAACTAAAGCTTCGTAGGAATAAAGGAAAAAATAATAAAAATTCTTTATTTACAAACGCGAAACAATTTAAGTGCCATAAAAGTATATATAAATCAACTAAAATAAAGAAAAGAAAGGAAAACTCATAAAAAAAATGCCGTCAGCAGAGACAACAGCCTAATTTTCTGACGCCACGCTTCACGAGAACAAAAATCAAAGCAAAATATTCCACTATTGCCACCAAGTATATAATAAAGAACGATAAAATAGCACCTACAGCTCTTTTTTCTGCCCTCTTAATGTAACGGCAGAGATCACAACCTCTGCGAACCATAAGTAAATGAAGAAGGTGATAACCATAAATCGGATTACACTTTGCAGATTGGGTTACCGGAAAAGGGATTTCATCGCCTGGGATTCATGCAAAACTCTAAAATCTTCTGATAGGTAGGGATTTTCTATCTGGGAAAAATGATCATCATGTTCACAAACGTAATCGAGTTTTTCTCAGCTCCTTATTTATTTATTTTTTTATCTCCCTTAGTTTTCGGTACTTGCTTCAGTTAGGGACATCTCAAATGTTGATTTTCTCGTATATAATATATCAAGAAAGAAGTGTAATCGTCAAAATATTTGAACTCGAAATTTGGACGTTTTAGAACTCCCAGAGTTCGAAAAACACATTTTTCTTTCGAAAATGTTTATGTCTGTCTTTCTGACTCTCTGTGACGAAGACAAGTCATAAAAGACTTGAGGTAAACTAATGAAATTTTGCATATGGCATTTACACCAAATTTGTAGATTTCAATCTATTCAGAGGAAGGCTATCTGTTCGACTTTTCGAAGATAAGTGAACGCGTTAGCAAGCTAGATGGATAAAATTTGGTATTATTATCGGTAATTAGCATCTATAGGGTGGATACTCATCAAATTTTGAAATGAATCCAAAAAAAGTTTGAGTATCTGTATTTTCAGGATCATGTACGCGTGATAACTCAAAAACGTCATGACTTCATTATATTTCGCACATGATTTTGTGACTGCAATTCTAGCTCTGTGTGAAAGATTCATTTCATCAAAATGGATCGACATAACTAATATAATAGTCAAAAATGACTAGTGTTAATATTAATTTAGTCAAATTGGATGAATTTTACCTGACCTTGAATGTTTTTGATCAACTATATTATCTTCTCACTAAAAGTATAATAAGAGAATAAATGCAATAATACTATTAAACAAAAATATTCTACTCTATATTTGTGCAATAACGATAAAACCTCCTAGTTTGTTAATTCTATTTAAAAGTGATAAAAACTGTAAAGTTTTTGGTTTGGTTTAGTTATATTAACGTCCCGTTTGAAGCAACACTTGGGCTATTTTGGGACGGACCTCGTAATTTTGAACCGCGGTTAGATGACGAGGACGACACCTGAGCTGGCACCCCCCTCTCCACACCACATCACTCCAGGGGGAGGACGTTTGGTCAGGGCGGATTTAACGTGCAACTGGCCCCCTTACACGACGGTTCTTCGGTGGAATCGGGTCTCGAACCTGAAACCTTCCGGTTCTGAAGCCGAGACCTTATCACCAGGCCACCGCGTCCCCCTGTAAAGTTTTTGAGATTGATGACTCTATCAAAGTTTTGTTTTATAATATTTCGAGGAATCGAAAGATAGGAGGAAGACTTTCATTAAAATTTTCGAAACAGTGCAATGTTTGAAGCATTCTATCGAGATATTTCCATAAAGAGAATGTATAAGGAATCATTATTTTTTTTTTCGAGTTCTCTCAGAAATAAAGGGTAGAGAAGTGCAAGCGACCCTTCATGACGTATTTAGAGATCATAAACTGTTGTATGCATCAAAAATTGGCGAAAACGTACCAGTAATTGGAGTTGGGCGACAGGCTCAATTGTTTCCTTTATTATTTTAAATATACAGATTTATTAGATGCAGTTCCAAGCACAAAAGAGTTCTTTATTGATGAATTAAGTACAAGAAAAGAGTACACCAGAGAAAACATGCAACCCAAATTTATTGGAACACAATAATCCAATTGAGCGAACACCAAATTAGAAGCATTGCGTGCCGTGAAAAATAAGCTGATAGCAATCGGAAGCGCTATAACAGCAACAAAAATAAATCTTATTATGTTCTAAAAGTAACTTAATACTGAAGTGTTCGAATGAATTGCTTTTCGAAATGATTGAAGCTTCCTGCACTTTTAATCCAGCAATTCTGTTTTTGTGATAGTGGAAATATGTATTTCATCACACTTGGGTATGAAATTTTATCTGGCCTTTTCCATTCTTTTACTTAATTCACTGACAAACCAAACTTCAGTGATTGCTTGCTTTGCATTAATTATCCATTTCCTATTACTGAAACAACACGTGCTCTATAAATTTATCCCCATTCAATCTCACAATTTCAGAAGCTCTTGTCTAACACGTATCAATAATTGTTTAACATAATCAACGAATTTCTCGATCAATACAAAGATGTATTGGTAATCCGTGCATATCAGGTGAATTTATAACATATTTTACATCAACATAAAGTTTGAAAAATTTCTTCATCAATAATGTAATGTAGAAAACAATTTCACTTTAACACGGATTCGCAATGGGAAATCCACGAATAATCCACGAAAGTTTTTAAAAAAAATATATCACTTTGGAATTTAGGTAATTTTATGAATTCCAAATTAGAGATAAATCTAAAAAGACGAAAAACTTTAAATAAATTAAAACTATATATAGCTATAGCAAAATCTCTTAGCTGAATACAAGCGGATACGAGAAAGGCTCTTTTTTTTTTCACTGCATCCTTTCAAATTTTATATTTAAGGGGATTCGGTGCCCTGAGAATTTCGGGAAATCGACTAATGTATCGATTTTCAAATTTTGAGTGAAAAATGATGCTTGAACCATTAATTTATTAATCTGAAAATTTCAAAACAGTCGGATAAGTATTTAGTGAAATGCGGAATTATTTTGTCTAACGCGATATCAGTTGCCAGATCCACTTTCAGTGCTTACACCAAACATATTTCATGTGCAAGTAGCCAGACTGCTTACTTTTTTCAATGAAATAAAAGACAGGGTAGTTGCTTGATACTGTAAAGGTTAACTCTTTATTTATTTATAATTTTACTATTTTCGCTTTTCTTTTTGATTGAATATCTCACTGGTTAATATTATCATCTTCAAAAGGATTAATTTCATTTGAGTTTCGATCAAATGATCTAGAATTTTTGTTGCGTGTTAATATATATGGAATGAGCGGAACTACCGAGCATTTAGTAAATATTTTAACGAAAAAAAATTATATCAAGTAAAAAAAATGAACATTTTCTAATTTTTTCTAATAATCCCTATATATGATAATGGTCATTAATAAATATGATAAGAATATATATTAATAAAATTTATATCTTAGGACTTACAAAGGGCGCATTATTGCTCTGATAAAAAAATAAGCTTGATATGAGCTGTTTTTGTTGCAATTTTATGGTGTTGAAAATTTTAAGTCAGTTTATTTCAGTTTGCTTTTTTCCCAGAATTCTGTCTGCTGCAAAATGTTGAAAGTCAATCACAATTCATTGTAACTGCGTGATTTTTTTTTTTTTTTACTCACTCTTAAATGCATACTTTATATAATTAACGATGAATTTGTAAAAATTTTGATTCGAAATTTTTCTAAAAATGTTCAAAGTGAAAAAAATTTTTCAAAAAAATTCACAACATTTTGAACAATTTTTTTTTTTTTGGAAACGAATATTCATATCAAAAAATCGATGCTCTTTAAAAAAATTTGGAGAAAAATATTGAAAATTGTTCGAGTAGAAGCATTTTTTAAAAAAAAATGTTAATATTTTTAATACATTTAAACTATTTAAATCTTTTTCTTTTGAAACTGAAAAATATTTCAGAAAGTTAAGCTTCTGCATAGTTAGCAACCGTTTATCATAAAATTTGAAAAATTGGTTGGAAATTGCCCCAAAAAAATGTGGGGTACCGAGTTCCTTTAAGTGGATTTTTTATTTTTACGAAGCATCACATATCTTTTTACCTTCACTCATAGATCTCTCATTTTTTTCCCCAAAAAGGGAATAAAAAGAGAAGAAATCTATCTCTATCCCCCCAAACTACAATGATTCTCATCATTATTTTTTCTCTTCTTCCACAACTCTGGAGAGTAGAATTAAGTTCGATTAGTGAGAACACCTTTACCGTCGCCCTTTCTATTGTTCTGAACCAAACCGTTAAAGATGCTGAAAATCACTATCATTGCGCCGGAATGGAATTGGAAACGTCGCCACAAATGGTTTCGGGAGCTGCACTTAATTTCAAATCGGGTGCTCTATCACCATTTTGTGGTTTATCCATAAAAATGCCTTCCTTTCTTTCATTTTAAGACAGGGGATTCTACTCTCTCTTCTTTTTAGTATTTCTTTTAAAGTAATGGTCGGACAATGCATTTTGATTCTTGAATATACTTCGTAAAAGTAATGTTTTCGTAAAATAAGGGTGGTGGGAGGAACGCTTATTAAAAAAAAAAAAAAGGAAGTTTGTTGTAAAGAAAATTGAAGTACTACGCTTCCGAAGAATTCGCAGCTGTGCAATTTTTTTTTTTTTTTTTTCGCCACAATCAAAAACATTTCATTGCATTTTTAAAATTATTTATTTTAATTTTTTTCCATTATATTTAATACATTTTTTAAGAATTTTTTCGTATTTTATATATACGTAGACATCAATAAGTGTCTCTTTCCTTTCCCAATACTATATGATAAGTAATTCTGAGATAGTTTAGCTGCATTAATGAGGTGCTTGAAAACTACTTATTTAGGAAAGGGTGGCGTAATTTTCAAAGGGGATAAAATAATTAAAATGGCACTTGAGAAGGCCCCTCTTTTTTCAGATTTCCTCTCATCACTAGGAAACGTTTTATTTTTTTACATTATATTTTATATTAATTTTAAACGTTATATTTTAACGTTACGTTAAACGTTTACGTTACGTATACGTTTACACGTTATATTTTATTTATAGATTATCTGGATCTTCGATGAAATAAATATTCCAATCTATGATCCTACGGTTATAGTTTCATAAGTCAACCTTTTGCCACGAGGCCACCAAAATTTCTCTCAGTAATTCTGAATGTAATTTTTTTAAATAAATGTCTTGTATTTCCTCCTATCTATATGCAATGTTTCATGAAATTTCTTTTCTTTGAAGTGTTTTCATTTTGCCACTATTTATGAGTAAATTTTTTTTTTCTAATTCTCAAATTGGTAAGAATGAAAATTCTTTCAAAAGTTTTATAAATCTCTTGGGAAATTTTTTTTATTTCATGAATTTAACGAGAAATATTCTTCTTCTAGTTGAATTAACTTTAATTTCCAATTTCATTTCGTCCATAATACTTTACTTTACTTATTTTAAGAAAAATAATATCCTCGCATACTGAACGGTAACCATTGAAACGCTATATTGATTTATCTATATCTATACTTATAATAAAGCTCAATGTGTGTGTATGTGTGTGTTTTGGCGATCTACAGTCCAGACCATTCAACCTACAGCTACCAAATTTCGCACTTGTATACCTTGGAGGCCGGAAATGTGCAACTCGGGGTTATTTTTTTTGAATTTTCAATGAGAATTTTATTTATTTAAAAATTAAGCGAAATTTTAGCATTTTTCTGCTATAACTTCCGAAAATATTACCGCACAAAAAAGATTTGTGTAATAGACACAGTAATAGACACAGATCAAGTTAAAGATCAAACATTTATGTTTTAAATGATACTAATGTTTTAACCTTAAAATTAAGTTTCTATTTTTAATTAATTTTTAAATAAATATTTTAACTATATTTTTCAACAATTTTTTCCGTACAAAATAAAAATAAATTTAAGCTGCAAGAGCACGTTTAGCATTCATGGAAGAAAATTAGCTTTTTTTCAAAGTGTTGTCATCACATTTATTAAAGCTCCAATTAAAAATAAATTAAATCTTTTTGGAAATGAAATCTGCAAAAATATAATTTTCGGCACACGTCTGTAGGAAATGAAACAAATAAGAAATATTATTTTTTCTAAAAATAAATTTAAGAAAAATTATTTTATGATCTTTTACACTCTCTATATTATTAATCCAATAAATGAGTTTTATTTTAATGCAAGTGTTGTTTAATATGAACAGGATATCCATTCAAATCATGGCCATACAGTTAATTTGTAAACCTTTAGTAATAGACACAGATCTGCTAAAATGGTCTAAATGGAAAATGATTATATTTTATGTAACTTTATTCAATAAATGCTCTTATAAATAACGAAATTTTGATTTTACATAAACCTTCTGCTGTGGAAATCACGATTAACAAAATGTTCTTGAAACACTAATATTTTAAATAAAAAGATTTAATTTTCAATCAACTAAATCAATCACTTAAACTGACTGATTTATGAAAATTTGAATATCACTATTCAATAAAAAAAAAGGATAATTTTAGATTTTCCTTCGATCGTTTCAAATAAAATACGCCAATCAGCGCGCAGGTTTCTCAGGATTAATTGACCTAAGATTATAAAAATGTTGAGTTTTTTTATATTTTTAACATTCAAAACTTCATAAATCAGTCTTAGTTGATCGTGGAAAATAAAAACATTCATTCATTTATTTAAAATTTGGTATGTCCAGAATATTTCTCAGAATATGATACCTTACTGCATTAAATTTAGACTTCATAATTTTTGAAATATACTTATAGGTCGGAACAAAATATTATTATTGATTTCATTTCAATCCTTTTGAAAGCAAAACTAAAAACTGAATTTTATGCTGAATCTGAAAAAGTTTTGTTGAATTATTGTTTGAGATATTACATAAATTATGAAAAATATTTTGTAGTTCACATAAGACTTAAATACCGAGCGATTCTGTTTGCAATACTCATATTCAATAATAATAATAGTAATAAATAACAATATAGATGATAAATAAAATAAAACGCTTGGTTTTATTAAAAAATATCTTTATATTAATTGCAATTTCATCATTTCCACTTTAAATTAAAGTTGAAGTTTTACCGGAAATGACAACAAATTAGCAAAATATATATAGTAAATTGAACGAAACGATCTAAACAACAGTATAAGTTTGGTATGACTATCAAAATTTGAGGATTAAAAATGTTTTGTTAGAGAATCTAAGATGCCAGTTACTTAAAATATTTAATTGAAAATTGTAGCGAGCGGTAATACTGGCGAACCGGCTGGTCGCCAAAGGCGGCTAGTATATAATATAGTTAAAACTACCTCTTATGAATATGCATGTTCATTAATTCAGTTTGGAAATTTCTTCTTCGAACAATATTTCTTGCTTGCGTAAAGGAGCCTTTGTTTCCGACGTCGTTATGGATTAGCTCCTTGCACCCCATCTGAAATAATTCTGGGTGCTTTTGTTTTTTTCCGAAGAGCACTAATGTTTCAAAGGTCAAAGGTCGTTCTTGAAACAATCTTCTTCAATCAGTTTCAGAAGCGATCATTTCTCAGTAGCGTTTTTGCTAAAAGACATGAGTTTTTATTATTTTTCTTAAGCAAAGCAAAAAGTGAAAGGGAGCGTTTAAAAAGTGCAAAAGGGCTTTATTTATTTCTTTTAATGCGCTATTCTTGATTCCTTTAAATAAAATAAAGCTACGAATATAAGATTGTTTCAAAAATATAACTTTTCAGTCATTTATTTACACTTTTTATAAATATTTTCAGTAGTAAACATCGTTTTTTGTAACCTTTTCATTATAGTTTATGCCAGTATTATCCATTATCTTATACTAGTATTTTTATTTTATGCTTTCACTATTTTTATATACTTTTCAAAAATAGGTACCGTAATATTTTCAGGGCTTTTTTAACGATTTAAAAATTTGCTGAATTGCATTTTTCCCCCCACAAGTGATGTTAAATGGCACAAAAATAAATTTGAGAAAAGATATTCTTTTCAATAAAAGTTTTCTTTATGAAGTGAATTATAAATGAAAGATTAAAAATTAAAAACTAATTAAAAGAAATTCTATTAATAATAAATGTGCGAGGTTTTTTTTTAATTTCTTGACTTTATAGCGTATAATAAAAAGAAAGAATTATGTAATTTGAAAAAGTGTTGTTTACAATTTAGTGAAAAACTTGATGCAGATTACAATTTCAACTTATTTTGCCATGTACCCTCAGACAAACAGACGTAGATCTAAAAATGGGTTATTTGGATTTAGCGAAAAATCCAATTTGAGCAAATCTCGGGGTTGAATTTTTTTAAGAATTAAATGTAAAAGTTATCCATGCTTTATCTATTAAAAATTAAAAGATTAGTTCGACATATTTTGTTGCATAGATGATAATTTGCTTATTTAAGCATTTATTTAAATTTCAGCAATTTTATTTTTAAAGTTCTAGTATAGTTCTAGTCTAAACACAGCTTAATTCAGCAAAACACTTTTTATCTAATATCCGATCTTCTAGGGGAGAAAATTCCGCCTAATATCAATAATTAATTTGAATTTTCTGAGAATGCATTTCATTTCAATTATTAAAATAAGACTAAAAAAATTGTTTTTCTTAGTTCTACAAGAAATGAATCGAAGTCTCTTCCCTTAAAGTTCAGAATTTAATTGGTGAAGGCAGCCATGATAACATATTAACTAAGTAAATTAATGAAAAGAGGTGCATTTAGAAAGTATTTTCTATGAATGGAACCTCAATATCTTTGAAAGTGAATCATCTACTTCTCCATAACAGGTATTATTCTAATTGTGGAATCTTTCAGAAATGAATGGTGATTAAATCAAAAACAGTTACGTCTTTTGACGGAAAAATCATTTTTGTGAAGTAGCAAATTCACAATGCAATAAACGTGCTGGTAATTTCACCACCAATAATCTTCATTCTTTATCTATCTTTATCTTCATTCTTCTACTTCATTCTTTATCTATCTTTATCTTCATTCATCTACTTCATTCTTTATCTATCTTTATCTTCTTTATCTATCTTCATTCTTTATCTATCTTTAAGCTTATTTTTAATTCTTTATCATTCGTACTTCATTCTTTATCTATCTTTAGTAACTTTTCTTCATTCTTTATCTAATAAACGTGCTGGTAATTTCACCACCAATAATCTTCATTCTTTATGTGTCAATCTCTTGTTCGGGAATAAATTTACTTTGTCAGAACTGAAAAGAAATCAATAAAAACTGAATGAAATATCTTAACTCGAAGAAATCCGTCTGACGAATACCCTAAACAAATTTTTCAGGTATTATATGTGTGTTGAATTTATTTCACAGAAAAAATGATCTTCTCTTCATATTTACAAAAGAATACTATAAGGTATAAATGACTAATGCCTTATCTTAGAAATGTATTTTTATTCTAGCATCACTTCCGAATGAATCGAACAACTTTGATGAAATTAGTATTTTTTTTCATAGTTTAGATAAACATTCTGAAACAGTAAATAGATTGTAACTTCCTCTTAGTCCATCTGAAATGAATGAAAACAAATATTTGGAAGGTATTTAATAAATGGGTCGAACAGAATGACTCCACTTCTTGATGTTTAAAGTGTCTAAAAACAAAGATCCCAAAATGAGCCAAGCAAGCAAATAAAATATGAAATGAAAATCAAACGAACGAAAATTATCATATTTTTCAACTATGAATTACTTTATTAGATTGTTATTTATTGAGAAACATTAATAAATATTTCATTTCTCATGATGCTTTTATAAGAAAAGACCAAACAGTATCGAATACTTCAACTGACAACATAAAATATATTCGTAGTAATAACATAAAGAACGAACCTAAAAAACGATATACGTGCCCTGAACCCACAGTTGGCAAGTACTGACTGCTGTTAAACATTGGAGTGTTTTTGAGCCAGAAAAAAGCATTCAGATCGCAATATATATTTGATCCCTCTTTTTAGAAAAGCAAAGAACTCATGCATTTTTTAACTCTAATATCCCCGCGGAAGAATTGAAAATTACGCCAAGGTGTTAACCGAAACTTAATGAGACAGGTAAACATATCACTTACGTAAACTGAGCTTGGGGAATCGGAGCTTTTAGTTGCGATTTGAGAACTCTTAAATCATAATCACCCAACACCAAAAAACGAATTAAAGGGGAAAAGATACGCGAAAGTTGCCAATTTAAACCATTTCTGTCAGCGATGAAAAGCATAATTGCGTAACCCGCATACTCGAAACCTTTATGGCGACCGTTTTTCTGTTGTTAAGCTTTCTGGCGCATTTCGCTAAAGAGAGGCAAAAACATGCGGAATAGTTTCCTGTTTTCCGTGCTTGCTCTAAATTGTGACATCTGGAGAGTGAAAAGTGTTTTGCGTTTGTTGTCATTAAGACTTTCGCAAGAGAGATTCTAAACATTGCATGCAATGCGCGCATGGATGACTCCGTTTCTTGAATTGAGGTGTTAATATCTTCCTTTTTTATTTTTTTTTATGCTTATATTTTTATGCTTAGTGATTTTTTGATTGGTACATATTAGTTTTTATTGGTTCTTTTATCATTTATATTGTCATTAGATTTTAAGATCTCAGCTGCTTAAAGTTTTAATGAATTGAACAAACATTTTTAGAGTAAAGTAACAAAAATTATAGAGAAATGTAAATATTTTTTTTCAGGCGATTTCATCTTAATAAAAATGACATTTTGTAAAAAAAATATAATTAGATAAATGAAATCCATTCCCTGTAAGTATTAATTAGAAGGGAATGTATTTGTAAAGAAAAATAAATCTACAAATAAATTTATACAAGTGGAATAAAAAAAAATGGAAAGTTTTTTCCGTGATTTTAATGAATTTGTTACATCAGCAATATTTTTGTTTCCTTCTATGCAAACATTCTTTCAATTTTTGTGCCATTTTTAATTTACAATGCATTTTTACACGAAACATTTTATGGGAAATATTTTTATAAAATAACTTTTTAAACTAATCAAAAATATCGCTTTCTCATCTTATTCGTTCATGACGAATGGCAGTTTATATGACATACCTAGAGTGAGTGGGAACAAAAGATAATCAGTTTCCAATCACAACAAATTTCAGAGAGGACTTTCTTCTTACTCTTTAGCCCAAAGAGAAATAGTGGATTCACTGATATACTGGCACATTTTAATAAAAGTAATTGTGTTCATCTTTTTTGAAAGACAAGTAAATTGAGAGATGCCATCTTTTAAAAGAACTAAAAATTATGAGATGCATCCCAAAATAGCTGCCATACATAAACTAAGTAAGTATACACGGTTATCATTATGATCAAATACTCACGATTAATTATGATTGCGATGTATCATTGTTAATTTTGATATTGACTATTAATAATGTGATCAATTATTGAAAATTTGTTATATTTTCAGGTTAGTTTATAAAATCCTCTATTCATAACGCAGAATATAATAAATTCGGATCAGTTTTTAAAAGTAACGAGATCTGAATTTCAGAAAATGAATGTTTTTATATAAGACTAAAACTTTCGCTGTTAAGAATCAGAAGAATGTCATGGTATTTCAATTTAAAAAATTAAATAAATTGGTTCTTCTGCACTTTGCTTTCATTAGACATCTTAGAACACATATTTTAGATAATATCAAAATATATGTCGTAAAAAATACAGAAAAATATTGATAAAAATGTATTGAAAATTGAACTTTTTATATATTTCCCATTGCGAATTAGGCATTTTACATATTTGGAAACAAATTAGGCATTTTATAAACGGTAAATTTGGTAAATGTTCTTAATTTATCAAGTTTAGTGATCATTACAAATAATCATCGGTAATTACACATAGACATCATTACATTTACCGTAACATATACGCTAAGTTTCTAAAGTTTGGCAGAGTTTATTTTTATTTTTTTCCAATAATATCTGAGAGACAACACCACAGAGCCTATTCTATTACACTGTTTCAATAGCATGTTTCCGTAACGTCTTTGATTTGCAAGATGCAAATCAACACCTCTTAGCACCTGTAAAATGGCCGGTTACCACAACGCTTGGGAGCGAAGCATTTCGTGTTTATTTCGTTCCGCACGCTTGCTCATGAGATGTTACTCGACACTCTTGCCGAATGTGCGTGTGTTATTCAATTACGCAAGCTAAACTTTGCTGCACATTTGGGTGTCGTGATCTTCGAATGTTAAGAGAAGTAACGAAAGCCTTTCCACGCAAACATTTCGAGAAATGTAACTTGACTCGTCACTTCTCCTTAATGCTGTCAACTTTCTCATGTTTCATTCTACAGTAATCCGACAAAAACGGAGACAAATGATATCGAACAAGAATATAGGAGAAGAAAAAGGAAGAGCACGTTATGTGAAATCGCCTTTCTTATCTGTTTCATGGTACTTTTTTCTTCTTGAAACACAACGTACAGCAGAATGCCAGGCATCTGAATTGAGGAAGAATGTGAAAATTTTCAGATTGGATATAGTTAAAAATTATGTAGAAAATGCCGCAAAACTATGAGCATTTAAGACTGGTATAAAAAAAAAAAGAAACCATGGATTAAATTATATATGAAGATCCATTTTACTTGTACATTAAAATTTCTTTATAAAAAGTGCAATATGTATGGACCCAACATTATTTAAATATCTTGCGGAGTGTAAACATTATTTTGAAACATTAACTCCATCAATTAAAAAAAATTTCCAGATTACGATATTATTCAATTTTTTCTTAAAATTAACTTGTTTAATTGAAATTCTGCTGTAACTGTATAATCAACACAATAACTATATAGACCTATTTGATTTTTTTAATAAGCAAAATAGCAATAAACTGAATCGATAGAAACCAAACAGTGAAATAACTTCTTTTTGCTTATAATGCCAAGTTGTTTTTTATGCTGACAGACGTCTTTTAGCTCTTGTATCATCCTATTGCATGAAAAATATCGCATCATTATGATGGGATACTGCATATTTTTGCCTTTCTTAAAGAGTATTTTGCCCATTCTTATAAGTCACTTTAAATCATTGATTGTATTTCAAGTCATTGTTCACAACCTGGACTATTCTATCATCTCTCACATCAGTAGTCATTCAGCTATGAACAAACAGAGAGATTAACAATGGCAGTGATTTTAAATTGACTTATAAGGCCCCAGCAGTGTAATCGACAAAGAGCCGCTGCAGGATTCACTATTTAATGTCCTAGACTCCAGACTTGTACATTTCACAAACAGCAAAACAAACTCTTGCCTAATAATCAGTCCATTTAAAGACAGTAAGTTTATAATTTTTTTTAATTTATGATTTTTAATTAATTCTGAGTTAAATATGCTAATTAAAATAAAATATATCATCATAATACCTTTAATACATTCAAATATTATTTCAGATATTCAGATTCAGATAAAATGTTAAGAAAATTTTTATCTTAACAAATCTTAAATTTAAATGGAAAAAAAGTCTAGATTTTATTGGTATGAAACGGTTCTGATATACCGTAAGGGAAATAAATAAGTAGTTTGTAATATATATACATCCAATTAACGTAAAATTAATTAGAAAACGTATAGAAACATTATTTATTTCGTTTTTTGTAGCCGTAATTCCCAATCATTATTAAGAGTGTTTAGTAATTTTTTCCCTTGCTTTTGCATTGCTTAATTTTAATTTTTGGACAATATTCTTTCTACTCAACATATTTAATTTTAATTATCGTATCTAAAATATTGTATTGTTTCACATGAATTATTTATTGCAAAACAAAGATAATAAAACTCTAATTTTTTTAATGAAAAATGTTTTTGCCATTAAGTTTTGTTTGCGAAAATATTTAAATTCATTCGTCTGCACATCATTAACTTTTCCGTTGCGAGTGAATGAATTGAAAAAAGTTCTTTAAAAATAAGAATTATAGTTTAGAAACTGAAAAGTGCTTTTCTTGATAAATGTTTTCTACGTATTCGTAAATAAGCAATGATTAATACAAAAAAATATTATCAACTAAATTATCTAATCACCACTAAGAAGTTAAAACTCTACCAAATATTACACAAACACAGAGAGAATTTTCTATTGGAATTCAACTGCATCGCGCATAGAGAAAGGTTAAGAGCAAAATTCAAACTTTCCCTGTGATCGGTGCAGTTTTTCTGAAAAAATTGTTAAAACATTAATCATCCGTTCATTTCACCTGGGTTTTGGCATTTTAACGACACTATCGTGGTGACAAGTAAGTATCTAGAAAGCCAATTTTTAAAAAAATTAGAAATAGAGAAAATATTGTCTCTTAAATTCATCAAATTTCGATACAAACTCAAGATTTGAGGTATCTCAGATTTCAGAATCACCCTCAGTTCGAAAAACACATTTTTGGCATTACATCTGTCTGTCTATCTGTGACAAAGATAACTTTAAAAGTTTTAAACTAGAAGGATGAAATTTGTTATCTACTTTTCATACCAAATTTGTAGATTTCTATCATATTTTAAGCAAACTCCATTCAGAGGAAGTCTATCTGTCGCGGTGTTCAAATATCAGTTAACAGATAACTACAAAACGAAGTAAGCTGGTTGGAAAGTCGGTACACATATTCAACATATGTAATATTGACACCTATCAAATTTTGGACAAATCCAAATAGGGGTTGACCGTCTGCCGGTCTGTTCTTTCAGAAGCATGTAAACTCGATATCTTAAAAACGCCTTGACTTATGTGCATTAAATTTCGTATGTCATTTTGTGACTTCAATTGTAGTTCTATGTAAAATTTTAGTTCCAAACGATTGGAAAAATGCGTCTAAAACCTAAATTCGTTTTTCGATTAATGTTTAGCCCTATAATCTCTCGATGAATTGAGTTAAAATGCTAAATTTACGTCAGAGTTCAATATTTCCTAATTATTCTACGGCAATGCCAAGAAAAGTTTTATTCTTTGCCTTACCCAAAGTCCACATTTTTTTTTTTTTTTTTTTTTTTTTTTTTTTGTGGAGGGGTAGGGGTAATACTTTTATTGGAGAATTTCCGAGAAAGTTTTGGAAAGACCACTCCTACTGGTTTCCGTAAGTTTAAAATCATTTGATAAAATACATTTTTCTTTTCTATAAAGTATCAGTAACAATGCTAAATAAAATATATTAAACGTTTTCAAGAATTTTTTGATTAAATACAGTTTTTCATATCCCTTAATATTTCATTCAATAACTGCCATCATTTTAAAATCCATGCCTTCTTAAAGCAAATAAAGTATTTTTATTTACTAGGCACACCATTTGAGATGAATCGAATTCTAACACTGAAATCTAACATAAGTGTTTTCGACATTAATGCATTCGATTCGCATTCATTGGTGGGAGCAGCGTTCCGGTATCTATTTTTCCTGAGCTGGTGTCGTGCATGACAGGACTATTACTTGCGATGTTCGGTAGTCCTGGTGAGAGAATAATCGGCGGGGCCTATTATCAATGTTTCAGCGGCAGCTTGTCTACCCCATGGGTGCTCTCCACAGGGGGCTGCGAGGCTCAAAAGCAAAAGCCGACTCCCTGTCAAGGCGACTTTTTTTTTTTTTTTTTTCATTTTCCTTTTTTGGGCGGCAAGTTATTTCTGAAATAACTATATCCGTTTAAAGTTTTCAATTTCTTTTTGATTATTGACATTCATTCGGTTTTGCTCAGAATGGAAATTTGTTTCCTTTTGTAGTTTAAATTTTTACTATTATAGTAGAGAAAATATTAAATAATTACATGTCTGAACATGAATAGAAACTTGCTGCATTCGAAAAGTATTTTAACTGACATACACACCTTTCTCTTCAATAGTGATTTTAAGAGTTTCATTTTTGGCCTATAAACTGTGCCGTGAAACATTGAAGTTTTATGATTGAATGAACTGTAGTAGTACAAGTATAAATTTTTGATATTTTGTGGTTTAAAAATCATTTGGGGAAATAGTTTCGTCCATTATTTAAGAATCTGAGCGAGATATATAAAGTCTAGCTTAAATTATGTCCCCAGTTTTCCTCTTCATAATTTTTCTGTTGAATTCGAAATCAGTTCTTGATATTTTAATATTATTTTTTTATTGAATTCAAATTAAATTCTTGATATTTCGAAGCCTAAAATCCCTCGAGGGGGGAATATTTTATTAGTTATTTAAGAATATGCTTGAGGTATATAAAATCTAGCTTAAATTATATCCTCGGTTTTCCCTGCATTATTTTTCTGTTAAGTTCGAAATAAAATACTTTTAAATACATCAAGAAATATTTTTTTAAATGATACGTTAAGGGAATAACCGTTATTTAGATACAACATGGGTCAAATAAACCACGTTCTGGAAAGGTTGTACGTGTTAAGATTTCAAAAATATAAATATTGTAGACTCTTTATAACTTCATTATGAGGTAGGTGAAAATAATAGACGAGTTTCAGGAGCAGTTATTTAATTATTTTCTTTCGGCATTTCGCAAGACGAAAAAACACGAATACGAAAATACATAACACTCACTAGAATACAATTTAAATAATGCCTCCCCCCCAAGAAGGATCATTGGAAATATACCTTGATGTTAATAAGACAACGCCATATGTTGTATCAAAAGAGAAGGAAGGCAATAATGTAATTACTATAATATTAAACTGAAATTTTAATTAAAAAATGTTTACTGGCTTATAGTTTTAATGCAAGAAATATATTTAATTTATTACTATCAGCAAAAATGCACATGTTTTCTATAACATTAAAAATAAACAAGGACTGCTCTGTTGTTTTTAAACTCTCAACCTAGCAACCCTAAATTACCTACGTTGCTATGTAAAGCTAAATATGTAGCCATTATCGAAAATATCATCTCTGGTGCGCACTGGCAAATCGAAAGTGCGCAGGCCTTGACACTGCCCGGCCTTGTAACCGAATTAGGAGATCGCTGCGGCGGAACGACATTAAAACCGTCTTCAGGCCGCCTAATCGCTCGCGTACGTCTTCGAGGGAGAGAAGGAGAGCGATTTGTTCCGCTTGCTGTTGGGACATCAAAAGAGTTCAAATGTTTTAAGTTCGGATGCGCTTGCAAGCCAGTAAGAAACATTTCGGTACAATGTACGAAGCTAGCTTAATGATGGACCTTATCAGCCCAGAAAAGTCGGTTGCGAAAGATCTTGATCTATGACTAGTACTTGCATTAAATTAAAATGTTTTTGTCTCTTTCAAGGTTTTGAATTATAATTTTTCTGGAAAATTCGTAAAGCATGCATGTTCCTTTTATTATTTTGAGATTCCTGTTTTGGAAGTGACTTATATCTTTGCTGAATTATACATTTATTTAGTTAAATCTAGTTATCATTGCCGCAGAATTTCAGTACATTAACAAAGAAACCGCATTTTGTAATTTACCTTTTATGCTTTATTTTCTAACGTTTTATATTTTTAAAGATGGGATTTTTTTTTAAGCTATCAAAATTTTGAATTCCAAGCTTACACTATCACTTGGTAGGGAATTTAAGAAAAATTAAGTTCAAAATGTCATAATATTTACAATAATAAATTATAAATTAAGGAGTAAAAAAGAATGAAAATAGAAGATTTCAACTGTTTGAAACACTTGTAAAAGTGTGTTTGAAAATCTGTTCAGATTAAAATTGTTATTATTTATATTTACGCATAAGTTTGTTATTTCTTCATAGCTCAGCTATTTATCAAAGAATTAGCACACTATAAACACAAAAATAAAAATAAAAATACCACAGAATGGAATGAGCAATTGCAAATGCAGTTTTTTGAAAACACGCTATTGATTAATATAAAAATCTTTCAGTTAATGAACCGGAAATTAATGAATGATAATTTTTAAAACTGCTGACTTCGATCGTCGACTAGTGGCATGTTATGTGCATGTTAATATAATCAGATTTCCTTATACAATAGAGAGCTTGCATACCAATTCAGCACCATTTTCCCCCTTTCATGACGCAGATCTACCCACAAATAACATTTAAAAGCATATACTTAACATCTATTTCAGAATCTAAATGTTTTTTCAAATTTCAATAACTTTTCAGGAATCGCATGAAAACGACTGCCCAAGTTTTACCAATCTAGAGAATCGAACTTTTGTGTGCTTTTAGTATGTATATCATAGGATGATCCAATGAACCTTATTACACTCGTTGCTTTCTAACTGCTAATATCTGATTCGGGTATGGGTAAGGGAGATGTTAGAATACTTTTATCATTAGGATTACAACCTGTATTTCTAAGACTATTATTTATAATAACTTTAACGGATTTCCCAAAATTCCATTTATTAAAAAACATTATTAATAGGTCAAAATGTTCATCTATGTGGAGAGTTAAAATTAATAACAAACAACTGGCTGAGATTGAAACATATAATATCCGTTTTCGATAATCGTTTTATTTTCAGAATAAGATAATTAGTAAAAGTAATGTTTATTTTATAATTAAACGCTTCAAGATTGCCTATGTGGTATCCTATACAAGATATAGCACCATTCCGTGTCCTGCAGCTATAACCTTGAGGTTATTTAAGCAGAGTGGTGAACATGAAATGAAAAATCATTCACAATCCTTGAGGATATTGATTTTTCTTAAGCCACGTTCGGACGACCTGTGCCTTATGGATTTGGACATAAATTTGCCAATTGACCCATTGTATGACCACCCCTGCCTGTAGACGTCGGTCAGAGCTTTCCGCAAATAGTCGGTAAAATGAACAGACATCAAAGATCCCTGGAAAACCACAGAAAAGGAAAAGAGAACAAAACCAGACTATGTTGAAGAAATATGTTGCTAACAAGAACTTTGATGATATAAAATTACACAAATGCATTTCATACTAGGTATGATAAGCATTTGATGATTTTAATATGGCCTTTTTTTAATAGTCTTTTGCTAAAATTTTTATTATATATATATATATATATATCTTTTTTCTGTGGTTTTCATGCCATTA
>JAPMOR010114160.1:84475-129808 GCA_026543865.1 Argiope aurantia | reverse complement strand
ATATATATATATATATATATATATATATATATATATATCTTTTTTATCATAAATCTATGCCATTATTCTTCTGAATAATAAGATCCTGATTGATATTTCTCCTAAAAAGAAATACCTAAGTTTCTTACTAAATTATATATGCCTCTTATTATTCCCTTACTCAACCGACGTGTGTACGACACGCGAATGGTCAGGGACGAAAGGGGAAGAGGGGAGGCAGCAGAGATGAGGCACTGACCTTAAAATTGCCTTAATCATAGAGCACCCTCCTTTTGGCCCCTCGTGATATACATTATCCTGACAGAACTCGTTACTTCCGTCGAAGTGGTGAAACGGTTCTGCCTCCCTGAACTAGCACAGGTGCAGAACGAGTTGGTGGTGATGGACCCATGTTTTCGAACCAGTGGCTCTCTGTGGAATAGATGGCATATATGATTTCTGACTAGACACACCAAAGGTTTAATCTTTTCGTTTTACGGTTTCGTGGACCTTCTGAAATGATGGAGCTTGTTCATAAACTGCAGGGAATCAGAAGCATTGTTGTATGCTGAATGCTGTTTTTCGAAGGGGGTTTGCTCTAGTAAACGTTTGTTGGCTTTTAAATGAAACTGACTTTTCATGAAGATTATCCATTCGTATAATGAACAGAGAGGGAAGTTTGCAGTGCGCACTGTATCCATGAGAATTTTGGGTTTGACCTTCATGAATGTCATGAGTAAGAATAAATCGAATCACAGCAGAAGAAGTCTAGACAAATATAATTTTAGAGATTTGAATATGAAACAGGACTCGCTTTTAAATTAAAATTTTGCTATCCCGTACATATGAATTTGAGGAAAAAAATTATTATTTTTTAAATATACCCCTTTTATTTATGTATGAATAACATTTTTTTAATATTGATCTTAATATTTTCTATTTAATAGTAAGAAGTATTTGTATTTGGGGTCTGTTCATTTTCTTCCACATTTTTTTATTTAATTATGCAAATACTATTTTAATCGTATTACTAATTTTTCAACTTTATATTAATTTCGTAGAATTTATTTTGAATTTAATGCAATGTTATTTTTACAATTGCAATTGTTAATTCATTTTAACTGTCGTTCGACTTTATTTTTAGCCGAAAAATTTTTATTTTGTTGCTTGACAAGATTAAAAACACATAAATCAAATAAAAATTGAAGTTTTTTGGGAAAGAAGATTATAATTTTCTATATCTGCTTTTAGAATAAAACACTTTAACAGTAAGTGCTTTGAAATAAATATTAGGCTAATTTGATCGATTTTAACAACAAAAATTAAACAATGATAAAATCTGAAAATTATCTGCATCATTAAACATATTGAATGGAAAAATAATATAGTAATTTATAAAACTAAATTAAATAAACGGTAGATAAATTTAATTTTTAAAACTCGTATCAAGAAAAATATTACGAATGTCATTTAAAAATAGATTATTGCCGGAATTTTTTATGCAGTAAGCCTTTATTTCAAAAATAAAGGTTCCTTTTCTTTTCTTTCTTAGTCAAAAGGCATTAGAAAAGAAACTCAAATTATAATGACTGCGAAATTGAGAAGAATCTGAAAATCTGTCATTAGAAAGAAAAGTGAAAGTCGAATATTCTTTACATTATAAAAACCATCGCTCTGAGAGAAAATATTTCTCCATTCCAAATTTATCGAATGAATAAAATGGTCTTAAGTTGAGAAACGTGTTTTATCATGATACATAAATTTATTTGGTATGATGCATAAATTTGGATAAATGAAAATCTGCTTTGGAGTTATAAGATTAACGTATTAAAGAAAGAAAATTGTAAACTATTGCTTTAACAATGAAAAAACATAATATGATTGATAGATTTGACAAAACATTGAAGCTGGTTTGATTTCCCTTACAATAATGAAAAATGCTGTTGTATAAAAAGAATATATATTTTTTTAATTTATACACTGTGTCATTCAAAACTAAACTAACTGTCATTAAACTAATATCATTAAAAAAATTATTTATTTATTTTTGAGTTTCAAAAAGGGTTTAAAATCATTTTTGTGAGAAATATTTTCAGAAGGTATCGCAAAATCGAATAATTTCCCTCTTGCCAAAACATCATTTTGAGTACATCCACCAGCGGTGAAAATATATAAATTGTAAGTGCATGAATTGGAATAAAATTAATATTCCCGATCGATTCCATTTGGCTCTTAAACAATACGACTCACAAGTGTATATTACCATAAACGATACGATTTTCACACTTATTATAGTTTGATACAGCATTTAAAATCTTTAAAATCAAATCTTCTTTATTCATGAGTTTTCAAATTTGAGTTTTAACGATCGTAATTAATTCAAATCCTTTCCCTTCAATCCAAAATTTGAAAATGCCTGATTTGCATATCACTTCCTCTTTAGAAACCAAGGGGCAGGAGAGTTTATTTTGGATTCTTTGCAAACAAAAAAAATGGGTATTCCCACCTCAGTAGGTCAGGCACGACGCTGCATCAATCTGAACAATAAGAATTCACACCTCGCTCAAAGCCGCAGTGCCTCCAATCATTAACCGGCAATTTAACAATTCACCTGTGCATCGTAATTCATTCCATTGCCTTCCCGATAATTTTATTACTTTTCTTCAACGTTGCTCAATTGCAGGAAGTGTCACTCTTCTTCCACCCCCCTGCATTAGCCCCCTGTAATTATAGTTGATTTGGGCCCACACGCATATTATCTGAGTGGCTACCATTAAATGTAGGTTAGACATGCATTCTTCCGAATCGCTGAGCTTTAAGATGCTCTCTGGCAACAGATCCCACACAGTTTGTTTTTATAAGGGTGGTGTTGATGTGCATTGAACGCATTTAATGAAATCACCATGCAATAGCATCAACAAAATGCAGCAATTCAATGTAAGATATTGTGGCAGGATTACTATATTTACTCATACTTATTCATAGATGTAGTATGAGTAAATATAGTAATCCTGCCAGTAATTTAACCTTCAGATTATTGGTGAATGAAATTTCAAAATATCTTTAGAAACAGAAATCGTGGTTGAGTATTGAAAATTTCTCAAACCCACTTTCTCAGATCAATGGACAAAATGAATTCTGGCTCTTAACAGTTCGTGTAGATCATCTTTAGCTAGTTTTAGTTTAGTTAGATTACAAATTCGTTTTATTCCTCTCACTACTAATTTAATCCAATCCGACCATGAAAGCTGAATAGTTATAGGCCGGGTTTGAGTCCCTTTTCTTTCCAAACTAAGCTTGCGGAGCCCCTCAGAACGATTTATTAAAAATAAGTTCGATCTTGATATATTTTTGCTAGAACTTCCAAAAATATTATATTTAAAAAATAATTTTTCACAATGTTTTAAATTCCAAAAAATTACTTTTTCAAGGATGCCAATTTATTCGCTGTAAAATTATTTAGTCTAGATTTTATTAACTTTTAAACATATTTTTAAGTACATTTTACAAAAATACTTCCATTTCATTAAATAATTGATCGCGCGATTTTGTTTCATTGTTGAAAGGTAAAAAACGATTTTATTTGAAGTCTATATAATATATATATATATATATCGAAATTTATAAGACTGATGACATTTACATTTACATTTTTAATTGGTCTATGATGTCGTACGCAATGAACAAAAATTATGCAAGGCTATTAAATGACATGACTTTATCCGGCAATTTGATGGAATCTTGGGCAGTTTTATCTAAGCGATTTAAATGAAAGTAAATGTAATCAATATCTTCGGCGTATTAGTTGATCATCAAACATGATTAGTAATAAATATAAAGTAAATACAATCAAATCTGCCTATGCCACTAAAATATTTACAGTGCATAAATATTCGCATATATAATATATCTAATAAAATTTTATTGAATATTCATTACAAATTCTGTGTACTAGCAATAATCTACAATAATCTAAATATATTGAATTCCAAATTGTATTAAAAATAATCTAATAATTCAACAATAACTACACTTCATAATCAAATACAATACTAGAGAGGATGTCAATACATTTTTAAAACAATTTGGAGCGAATTTAATTAATGTTTAAAATAAAAAGATTGTTTTTTTTTCTTAAATATTCGATCAGATTACCATTTTCCAGGACTCCAAGTCTGCATGATAATTTTCATGTTAGAAGGATTTTTCATAAAATGTTCAGGTGTATTTATTTTCATACCTCTTTTATTAATTTCCTAAGTCCTAATCTATCATGGTGGATTTGCACTTAGAAAGAGCTCTTCACAACAGACCACAGGCACAATAGCCCATAGCAGCAAAGTTAGGGAATTTGGTTAGTTAGGAGAGTTAGGAATTAAAAGATTATATAAGCAATACCTGTATCATTTTACTTTTTAAAAATAAAATAGCAGTGATGCTTCTCAAAATATGATTCGCAACTTCGTCTTGATGATGTTTACTCTTCAAGATTCGTTTGGGTTAAGAAATGGAACTTCTTTCGTAAATACTAGACGTAAAAATTTCTCTTAATCCTATGTGGGCTAATTTTAACATTTTTTCCTCTCTTTTTTAATTTTATTCCCCACTAAAAGCGCCAATCATAAACTCCTTACTAAAACTTTGCATTGATGGTACCTAATTTGTATATTATTATCCCTTTGGTTTCGATAGTAAATAGATCTATTTTGTAGCAGTCACTTAAGTAATCCCATGCTTTATTAAGGGTGATAATGTACAGAGTACGTCCTAAATGTTAATATTTAAAAATATAAATATTTAAAATTCAAATGTTAATATTTTAAAAAATGTAAGGACACTCGGAAAAAATTTAAGTTTGTGAATATGGCCAAAAAGTCATTGAATTCTTTTTCTTTGTTTTAAAAAAAAGGATTACACAAATAACCGAAAGTGGGAGCTGACTTGTCATACAGGGACATTTTATAGAAATCAAGCAAACAAACAGACAAAGCAATAGATAAAAGCAGCATGGCACTGTGCATTTAATTAAAACATGTTCAACATAATCACCACTGCAAGATATTATGCAAATGGCGCGCACCACTACGTTTATTAAATCTGTGTAGCATGTCAACCGAAGCTACAGATAGCAATCAAATGACATCATTCATTCCCATCAAAGTAGCGGGATAGTCCCTGTACATATGAGACATTAAGTATCTCCGCAACTAAAAATTTGCCACAGTCAAGTCTGGTTCACCACTACACATTCAAAAGTGAGCTTCCTCCGCCCACATGACCTTCAACAACTGTGGGTCACGTTCCATTTATGTCAGTGTTCATGCAGCAAAATTTAATCTTTAATCTGTATCTGCCGGTAATAACTGATTAAGTGTTAGTATCTTGGTAGGATACAGATGCAATATTCCAATCAGAATACGTCAAATCCACGATTCCGGAATCCACACTATTCTCCCAGCATTACAAGCACTGCCATTCCCCATTAATATATCGATTGCAAACTCTTCCATGACAGTTTCTGCAGTATGAAGGCAGTCCGCACTCAAGGATGATCTGTTGCTTTGTGGATGATCCTCTAAATGTCCTACTTCCTCAAAACGACGTACTAATTTCATGATCCATTCAATAAAATAGTGTTTTCGGAGCAATCTGGCCTCTCTCCGTGTGAATGTTCCGCAATGCAATTGCTGGAAATTCGCCATTCTTTAAAAAAAAATTTAATCACCAACGTTTGATCTGGTGCCGGGATTCAATGCTGATGAATCTATTTCCATCCCAAAGTTCAGTTGCTAGTCTATTTGCACAAAGCATCCCAATAAGACATATTAGGGCCCTCTTTCAGTTATTTAGCTTACTTAGATAGAAACGAAATTACTTATTTCATTATCTACAGCCCCCTTTTGGAATCACATTTTATACAAGGAAAAAAATCTAATGTCCGAGCCCGAGTACCATTTCGAAATTCTGTTTTTCTATCCATAAGCCAGCCAGTGAGCCCAATAATTCAACAGGCAAGAATGGTCTCCCAAAATTTTCTCGCGTACTCTCTAATAAAGGTGAATTTGTGTTTTTGAAAGGTTCGAGTGAAAAAATTTAATTCAGAACTACAATTTGAAAAATAACATACCAGATTTGATATATTTAAGCCAAATTTGATGACGCATTTTTGAGTCATCGTCTTTACGTGCTTCTGAAAATATAGAATGAAAACCGGTCAATCGTTTGTTAGATGTGGCTCAAAATTTGATAGGTGTCTACGCTATAGATGTTAGATATGTGTATCGAGTTTTATCTGTCGGGCTCCCTTCGTTTTGTAGCTACTGTATTAGCTTATATTCGAATAGTCTGACAGACAGACTTTCTCTGAATAACTTTTGCTCAAAACTTGAAAGAGATTTTCAAATCTAGTGTAACAACCTTATACCAATTTCATCTGTCTAGCTCAAAGCGTTTTTATCTCTGTCACGGACCAACGATCAGACGGAGAAAATGCCAAAAATGCTTTTTTCGAACTCAGGGAGGTCTAAAAACACAATACTTTTGGATATACTAACTAGTCACTATGCTTCCTCTATACTTCGTATACGAGGAAATAAAAAAATAAAAAAAATTTGGAGAATGAAATTTTATATACAATCTTCTGGTTCATCCATACCATTATTACCGATTCACCAATGCTAGCCATAATCGCAGATTTATAACTGCTTTTGGACAAAATCTGTTAATGTCTGATTACTGTCTATTCGTGAGAATGATGGTTTGTGAGAGGAACCAATAAGTTAGATAAAATTTAATATGAAATTTTATTAGTAGGTTTAAAGGTATAATATTTCAATAATCCAAATTCTGATTGACGATCTGTCACTATTTATTTGGATAAGTGAGAACGTGTAAAAAAATGCGCAAGATCTGCAGAAATGAAATTTAGTACTTGGACTTGATATGAAAAAAAAAGTAAAAAATTGGTTGAAGTTTTTGATTAAATATGGCAAAGCGAACAGTTCTAAAAGGTTTATTCAATTATATTTAATATACATCAAATATAAAATCGAAACGCAGTGTGTTGTGGAGTTTTCAAGAAAATCTATGCCAGAACAGAGTAGTTTAATTAATTAGGAACATTACTGGCCGTTTTTGAACTGAAAACCACAGTGCACCATTTGGCTTTCATTTCACCAAAATAGAGATGAAAATGTAAAAGGATTCATTTACTTTTTACTGAACTATATACTGGGGGATTATAAATGAATATCCGAACCTTGCAGGTCTGTGAAAGGAAAATAAAGTAAAGTACAGCCTTGTTATTCAGAAATCAAAAATAACAACTGAAGGTTTAAATTCAATGCATTTAGAAGTGTTCAATGTGAAATCCTCCAGAAATGTGAAGGATATCTAAGCGGTACGATAACTTAGTCCGTAATTTTATTCCGCATACTTAATGTGAAGCTTTGAAAGGATTCAGATATGGACGTATATCACTATTTTTTTTGTTTTACCGGGTTAAATCAAACAGAAGGTTTTTGTTTCATAGCTACCAACTGATGTTGACGAACGTCAGGCGTGCATATTGTAATGTCTTGATCTAGACTGATCAAATAACGAAGCAGAATTTCCAGACAATTCTTTATTTTACAGCCCTACAAAAGAACAACTTGTTCTAATCTTGGTTAAATAAATAGTTATTTCCACCTGTAGTAGGAGACACAACAGTCAAAGTGGAAGTCTTCCTTGAAACTCAGTTGGTTCTCGGACTTCGAACTCGTGGGCGTAGTCCAACAGTCCCTTGCAATTCGTTTCTTCTCTTCTCCTAAAAAAATCTCCGCACTTTATTTAGGCGACAATCTCCACCTCTTAATTTACATTGGTTATTTGAGCTCTCTTTCGGCCAATCGGGGTTCAGCCATATGCTCCCTCAGCAGCGCCAGTGGGTCGTGGGAAGATCCTTTCACAATGAGAAACATTTAACATCCAGATGTTTGGACACCTCTTTCTCTTTGAAGATACTATCAATATCTCTTGGACGAGGAAGTCCACATGTGGTCTTTCACTGTATTCGCTGATGAACAGATGCGAGACCACCCAGGTGAAAAGATCCACCATCTGGCTATCTCGAGGAGTTTAGTAAGTAACAGCGACAACACAGTTGGCTGTAAATGTCTTATCAGTACTGGGAAACGTGGAATGTTACAATATATGCAGGCTTTCAGAGTTATTTGTAATTACCGATGAACAACAAAGTTGTAATTTATTTAGTTTTCTTTTAATTGCCTTACAAGTTTGGGATATTCATTTACAAAATAGGACGATTAAAAAGAAACCGAATATTAATATCAGAAAAAATATCTAAAGAAAAAAATAAACTTAACAAAGAATTCTGGAGAAGTGCTGTTTTTACTCACTGCATATCATCCCTCTTTGGAGTAAAATCCATCAAAGTGATAAGCGCAGCTTTTGGAAATAAATAGTAATGCATTATTGATGAACTAATTCAACTTTCGAATCAATCAAAAATCTTTTAACTCATTTATGATGTTTTATGTTTTGTTACTTACTGTAGGGAAGTAATGCAAAAAATAACAAAGGATTATTATAAATAGAAATAGATAAATAAAAATAAAAGCACATTAATATTCTTCTAGATGTTTTGCCAATGTATAAATTAAAAAAAAAAAACATTTTCTTATAGTTGAAAATTAATAACTACAAAAACATTTTAAGCAAAAAGAAATGAAATGAAAATAATAAAACCATGGAACCATTTTATATAAAGAAGCCTGGTTTCAATATCGAGATTGACAAGAATGAGTTGGAAAAAAGCAATTGTTTAAAAAAATTTAACTCTGCATATTGACAGTGTTTCTTCAAAAGTTTCGATATTTCTCCTTTTTTTTTTTCCTTCTCTCTCTCTCCTTTATATAAGCAATAGATAAAATTTGGAAACAAATACACAAAATCATTAATATTGTAAGCATTTTTTTTTTTTTAAGCTAGACCAAAAAAGTTAACTTTGTATCTGCACATCTAGTATGGTACATAAGAAAAAACAAATCAAGCTCAGTCATCCAAACTGAGTAAGACATCTCGTTTTTTTAGCAGGGCGTGCTATTTTTTGTGCTAACTTGGATCTCAAGCTCTACTGGCCTCACACCTCGACGAAATCTGTGCTATTTTTTCGTCATCTAGTTTTTCTGAGCAAATGACTCCATCAGACTTTGATGAAAGATCCGAAACACCCCCCACCTTGTAGGTGTTAGTCCACATTGAGGCTCCTGTGCACTCATGCGCAGGTACGGCGCAACCACCTCTAACCTTTACGAAATCTTTGTGCAGCCAACTGTGGTAACCGCAAAAGAATAAGCCAGTGCGACTTTTTGTACCCGGGATTTTACGCAACGATTCGGAGTAAACAATGACCTTTCACAAACGTCCTTCTGAGGTTGAAAGCTATAGTGAGATATGACTGGACTTCAGGAGATAGAGCCGCACCCTGCCGGAGTGAAAAGATTCTGCTGATAAACCCCTTCAGGGATGATTTCATATTTTTGATAATGATCAGAATGAGTCATGTTTTAAGAGAAAATAAATCTCTAAAAGGATGCAATTATACCCCATTCTCCTGAGAGTCTGAAAATTAATTATGTTTTTACTTAGGAGTTTGCGCAATTTATTGGTATGGCAATAAAAATTCATTCAAATATTCATTCAATTTATTTTAAAACCTTTTTAATAACATAAATAATATTGATAAACATTTTCGGTGAAATCAAAAAAAAAAAAAATCTCGGTAAGTTTTTACCAATATTGATACTTTTCTTGTAATCGAAAAAGACATTTTTGGATTTATGTTTGTCTTTCGTTTGTTTATTTGTCCGTGACAAAGATCCTCAAAAATGTTTTGAGCTACACGGATGAAATTTGGCATGCAGTCCTTACACCAAATTTGTAGACATCGAATTTTGAACAAAATCCGTTCAAAAGAAGTCTATCTGTCCTGCTGTTCGAATATAAGTTAACACAATAATTAGCGAAGGGGGCTAGATGCATAAATTTTGGCACACGGATTGAAATCTATGTTATAGACCCACATCAAATTTTGAATCAAAGTCAATAAAGCTCTGAATTATAAGTACATAAACGCGATAACTCAAAGTCGCAATGATTTAAATATATCAAATTTGGTTTGTGATTTTCTGATTACTGTGTCAAACATTTTTTCATTCAGTTAGGATAAACGCGACTAAATCACAAATTCGATTTTCAGATATTTTTTACCATATTCCAGGTATTAATCGCCAAAAACTCGCCAAGGGTCACACGATAGATTGAGTAAAACTGCTAAATTCACGCCAATGGTTAATATTTAATAATTATTATACACCAGTGTCATGCCAGGCATTCTCTGGGCTAACACCTTTATTATAGAGTATGGGAATAAATTTTGGAGACACCACTCCAACTTTTTTTTTCCACAAACAGAATAGCTACACCTGCTAATCTAATAGCTAATCTGACTCCTAAAGTTGATAACGAAAACACTTTGCTTTCTCCACTTTTAGAACCCTTGAGATATTATTGAAAATTGCTATATATTATTGCAATTACGTATCATTCCTTATTTGAATATTAATAAATAAAAAATAGAAAATAATTAAAATAAAAAATTATTTTAGTACATTAATTAATGTGATTATAAAAAATATTTTTATCAAATTTATTTGAACCTTATTCATCGATGTGATCAAATTATTTGTCCTGATATATATCGAAGAGTTTCTTAACTATTCAAAAAAAAGTAGTAGTAATGATTTTTACCATATGGATTCGATGTATAAAAATTTATCATTGTCAATGGATTACCTAAAAAGTGTATTGGACTTCATTTCTTGCAGAATTATCTTAATAAATTATATAATTGCTTTGTTGCCAAGAGCTTGTAATTCAATATTCACTGTCTCATTTCATTGAAATCAGGATACAAAGGACCACCAGTTTAGGGTGGCGCAGCATAAAGTGTAATTTCTTTTCCTTTTTGTTTCATATTCATCGACGTAACGTATTATTATCACTTATGAATATTTGTTTATGAACAAAGCAAAATCAATTTCTTTTCATATTTAATACCGTTTTCACCATAACAGTTATTTATAAGTTTCTTTTATTTCGCTTTCCAAAAATGGAATACCCGAAAATTGATTTTGAAATATACTTATGAATTGCTGATTTTAATGTCATAGATGCTTTTAAGTAGGAATTTCAATGCAATGCTAATAGTATTAGTTTTGAATCAGAATTAATTCAAAGGTTTACGGTATAGTGTTTTTCATTTATTTCAACCAAATAATTGATCGCAACTATCATGAGCTTCATTGGTATAGATCAAAGATTTTGATAGCAGTCAACAGCCAGTTTTTTTTAAAGATTAATTTGAAAGGAGTACCTAAACCAGTCCACGTAAAAACTTAAATTAAAATTCACTTGTGGTCATCAAAATACATTCCATTATCTCGTACGATCACTGAAATTTGAAAGTCAATCGATCCGTAATGGATCGAACAATAACTTTCACTAATCTTTCGCACTGTGTCGTCTTGGTTGAGAAATTAGATATTAATCTTTGAAGGATGATTTGATAGAATAATTTTAATGAAATCTTTAAATAAAATTTAAAAGTAGGGCACTATCACTTCATTGCTATTTGTGTGATTGAAACACGCCCATAAAATAAAATGCCAACTGAAAATTTGAAAGTCATAACTCATTAAATGTCTGCTGATCCAAATATTAGATGGTACTAATTCACCAAAGAATGCTGCGGTGAGTGCTTTTATTCTACCATAATAACCCATTATTGGCGTGCCTGTATTCTTGAACTATTAGATTCACGATAGTTTTCTTCAGCGTTGTTTTCAAAAAAAATTTTAAAGAATAACTGGGAATTTTTAACATGCAGAGCAATTAATATATCGTATTGCAATTTTATTCCATCAAGCATAAATTGAACTTCAAACACCATATTACCATAACAACAAAAAGTTGTATTTCAAAATGACTGATCGGTAAGGCATTCTTTCAAGTACATAAAATTAGCAAAGGTTATTTATGAATTTTTCAATTATATCTTTAACACATATTCAAGAGAATTAACTTTAACACATATTCAAAACAATTGCATACCAATAATTAGAAAACATACCTTACACTAGTATACTGTTTTCAGTAAATTAAAATAACTGAAATACGTATACAGGCATGATTTCATAATATGTGTCCTACAAATCAGTGAAAGTGGGCTCTGCAAAACTTTCTCGCATACTCTCTAATATAGGTAAATTGGTGTTTTAGACGCGTCCCCCCCCCAATCGATTGAAATTAAAATTTGACACAGAATTTCAGTTGTGTCCACAGAATTACATATCAAATAGATATATTTAAGTCATTGCGTTTTTGAGTTATTGTGTTTCCATACTTTTGAAAGTACAGAACAAAAGATGCCTTGTTGAATTTGGCTCATAATGTAATAGGTATCCAGATTTTAAGTATTACATCTGTGTGCCGAAATTTATCCATCAAGATCTCTTCGTTTTGCCGTTCCCGTGTGAATTTCGTGTAAATTCGAACAGACGGGCGGACAGACTTCCTCGGAATAGATTTTGATCAAAATTTAATAAAACTCTACAAATATGATGTAAAGACCGAATTCCAACCATCTTGCTCACACAACTTTTGAAATATCTTCAACAGATGGACAAATATTTTTCTAAAATGTATTTTTCCCAACTCGAAGAAGTCAAAAATATGGGAAATTCGTCAAAGCCTGGAGTTGAAAATGAAAGACATAATCTCTACTTCTGTGTCTCAGCTTGAGAGAAAAAAAAAATGTACCTCAATTTCCTGTGAAATCACCAAAATCGTTGGACAAAACATGTATTTAAAGTGCAAACACGCAAACAGTGTTTAGCAATCCGTTTGTGTAAATAGCTCCTGGCGAATTCATTCCCGATTGCTATAGTTTTAACAAGTAATTAACTTCCCTTCATTTTGTTGCGATAATTCCAGAACTTCGGTGGAAGTGAGGTTCTTCCTGTTCTGCGGGACAGCGTGTGCTAATGAAGAGTCCTGTAACTAAGCACCTCTCGCAGTGTGTAATCTTTTTGTGTAATGTTGGGTGACCGCGACTTCGAGGGGATGTTTAATCCATGACCACACAGGAAGAAAAGGACACAAATGGGTCATTATGTGTCGGACGGGAAAAGTATTTGTGAAAGGGTCTCGGGATGAGTGTTCGTTCAATTGTCTCTTATTTTAACGAGTGTTGCTTCCCCTTTGATATATTTGCGTAAGCCCTGGGCATGTCTCCATGTCTAGAAATGCATAGTGGGGTTTTTAAAGCGTAAACACTCATTATTATTATTGCAATCAATTATTTTTTGTTTTGTTTATTCGGTATTAAAAAAAACCGAAAAATATTCAAGATTTTCTTTGCATTGCAAACCCTTGAGATAAATTCATTCGTTAAAACCCTCACTTGTTTACATACACACAGGAACTGTTTGCACCATCCCATACAATATTTAATTCATGTTTATCTCTTTTCACAAAATGTAATCTTTTAACAAGGTCATCGTCTTAATCATAAATAGAACCCAATGCTTTTTACCAGATTTTTTTTTCTTCATGATGATTGATAAACGGAGGAAATAGCTCCCCTACGTATCCCTTTGAATGAATGTGCAAGAAATGTTAAATGAAATTAAAGATGGTTAAAGAATTTAGAACGTTTATGCGAACGTGAAATATAGAATCCTTTCTCTAATGTCTTTGTTCTTCAAGAATTTCAACTCTCATTATTATCCGACATGATGTCATGAATCATTCCTATTTAAAATAAGGAATGCGTGATATGCATTCTCATAATTATAAAATTCTACATGCCTAGAATTATAATTATAAATTCTAGTTCATTATTCTTATTAAGTAAAGAAAATATTTTCAGCTCCGTTGTGCATTCTTTAAATATTATTCATTATTAAACGAATGTACTAAATGAAGATTTTTTAAGCATTTTCTATAATATATTTCCTTTTGTAAGATACTAAAATGAACTTATTTCCTACAGCAACAAATAATGTTCCACTGAAAAATTTTAGAATTTCCTCGTCAATTCATTAAAAAAAACGAAAAAAGTTTCCTTCACTTTAAACATAGAGAACTTTGGTATTTCATAATCCTTCATATATAGATTGCAATAACAGTATTTCAATTGAGAATGCTCTTATACAGGGGGGGGGGGAATCGAGCTGTCACATGAACGGCAAGTCTAATCTAATGCAAATCTGAATTCTTCTTGGGATAACGAATGACGCTTTAAAATTTCAACATTAAAATAGAAAATGCGATGGAGTGATGTTTTAGAATGATAGCAGTGGAAATACTGATAAGAAAAAAGTTAATTTTAAATCACTCTATTCAAAAATTTTACTGTCATAAAATTCACTATTTCTTGTATTTCTCGAATATAATCTCAGCCATGTTTGAAATCAGTAAATAAAGATTATGTTAATTTTGTTGAATTATTTATTTAATATTATTTCGTTTAATGAAATGAATTATTTCATTCTCGAATATATTTCTCGAGCATTTCTCGAATATAATCTCAGTCATTACTTCTTTTAATTCTTTCATCTTATTTTCTAAGATAAAATGGAACTGATTTAGTTATATAAATGAAACAAAAAATAATAAAAATAAATGTTCATATAACAATAAACTGCTTTAAATATACAACTGCAATTAAGCTGTAATATTTAACTCTATAATTGAACCGTGTAGAGTTGTTCGGGACGCCGTCTTGGTGTTTTGTCAACTTATGTTTTGACGACTGTTTTTTTTTTTTTTTTTTTTTTTTTTTAATGAGTGCAATTTTTGGAAGTGGGCAAGCCTAGATGTGTTTATAAACACGAATTGGGTTGCCTCTTAACTTCCGTTCAGCATTTTTTTTAAATTTTGTGTTTGGCGATTCATTTTTTTTTTCTAATAGATTATTAAAATTTGTTTCCACTGATTATAATATTTTAATTTTAGTGTTTCTGAACATAATTTAGTTATGACTCTGAAACTTCCCTTTTTATTTACATTTAATACTGAGTTGTAGTAAAGGTTAATGCTCGGATGTCTGTTAATATTTTCTTCAAGCATTATTTTTATTTGGTATTTAGCAGTATATTTCCTGATACAACATTTTCGAAATAATTTTTTTTACATTCTTGAGATCGATTAATTTTCTTTCTATAACTTTATTCATTCCATTGTTCATTTAGTCAAACTTGTTTTGCTTCTCAGTGTTTGTGTTTGGCAAAATTCATTATGTTACGAAGTTCAGCTTTTTTAGTTCTAATCCTGTACCATGTCTGATTTCTTTCAGTCAGTACATCATAATTTGTTTTATACCTATTTTATTACTAGTTTTTTTTTATCTGAAAGTTTTTAAAACATTATGGATAGAGAAGATTCTAATGTAAGGAAACAAAACTTTTAATTTTGCTATATATTATAATATGAAGTGTAACCTACAAATGATAATATTTCGTCTCTATTTTTTAAGTATTCTGCTGCTCTGCATGATATTTTCTACTACAATTTTTATTAATCATTCTGTGATAGTCATTTAGGAGCCATTGTTAGCAGGATAACAATCGATCTAGACGAGCACTTTTTCTATATTTATAATATTTTCGCTTACTGATCGCATTAAATTCAGACTACATTAGGTTTGTATATAAATAGAAATTCATTTCATTGCAAAAACATTGCAACTAAATAAAGAATAAATTTAATCTGATGTTGCAGGTTTAAAGAATTTTCATTGAGTAAAATTTTAGAAACGAATTTATTTTTCTTTATTCCTTTTAGTTTGGCGGCATTTCACAGCTACAGAAAGTGAATTTTCTAACATTACTGACGACAAAAAAAGAGAGAGAGAAATCTTAAGTAGCTTTGATGAATTTCATGCAAAACCACTGCATAATGAGGGCAAGTGCAGATGACAGATGTTTTTTTGTACAGTTGTCAGCACTTTCGCTTTCAAAAAGATGGATCATCTATTAGAATCGCGGGAAATGAAAAATATCTTCATTCATCATTCTCAGAGTCTAATCCCGATGATACGGATGCCACTTGCCAAATTCAATCACATCAAGAAAGAAAAAAAGATTCCGTGACAAGCCAGGGTTCGAGTAAATCTCTAAATTTAATGGAATGGATTTGTTGAAAGACAAAAATATGTCTTTAGCGCATGTGAATATTCAACTGTTAGCAGCAAATCATTCGAACCTTGTGTTATAAATTGTATAGTTTGGCTTGTAAAGAAAATGCTAATTATGATTATGAAAATGTAACCTTATCTCTAACATTTCCATAGTAAGAAATTTGAAATTGATCTCCAAATCCGACAACGATGTGCAGGGTCATTAAAAAATTATGTGAATCAAAATTTATGATCAAAAGTAACAGAAATGAAGTCCTTATATTTATTATGGGAGCCAAAAGAAAAAGAATCTTTTATAATCTATTCAGACCGTTGAGATAAAGAGAGATATTGAAGATCAACACACTTTAGGAAGACATTTAAGAGGCAAATTGTTGTGTTAAAATACGATGATGACTTATTTTACATTCTAAAATTTCTTAAGAGAGGCGTGAAGTCCTTGTGCTGCTAAGTTATTTCTTTATTTTAGCGTTCTATTCGAAAGCTTTTTTGTTATTGGAATTTACATAAGAATTTTAACGTGTCGGAGTTATTTTTGACTTTTACATAGTTGCATGCTGCAGCGTTTCTCAACCTTTCAGTATTCGTGGCCCAGTTTTCAATCATAATTTTCATCTCGGCCCCCACTTACAATAACATGTATACAACAATAACGTATATTGAGTATTTTGGATTCTGCTTTTAAATTATTTTTAACTAACTGCCAAAACAAGAGTAAAAGCGAGTCAACGTTGGCGAGAAACCACATCTTGCATTTTGGACAAGCGGACGGTGAACAGATGAAGCGAATGAAAGCGGAGAAAATTTAAATATTATATTTGAAATGAAAGTCAAACAGGGGGATGAAACGTTAAAAGAATATGAAAGTAGAAAAATGCATTAATGAAAGTTAACCTAGACGGGGTGAGCTAAATTTATAAACTGTGAATACATTTTTTCGAATAATAAAAGAAATAAAACAGAAGCATGATTAAACAAAAGAGAAAAAAATAAGTAATGTCTGCGGAAGGGAATCCACACGACCGATCGAACATGCGCAGAGCAAATATTTTCTCATATGAATAAAGAAAATGTTTGATAACGCAAGTTTCAATTCCAGCCAGTCTCATTCGAGTTGATCCTTCTATCGCTATCGAATCTATTGTGAATGTGGATGTTATATATGTTTTTGTGTTAATTGCAATTCACCATATAAAATATTCACGGCAGCAGATTTATGCAGACTCATGAATAAATTTCGACGCGGAAATAAGCAAGCATTAGACGACAGTAAGGCATCAACAAGTACACAGACGAGCGTGATTCCGAAAATAAAATCAAGGAAATATTCTCAAGAATACTTAAATTTTGGGTTTACCAATACTGAAGTAAATGAAGAAGAAAGTACCAGTACGGAAGTAAATGAAGAAGAAAGTACCAGTACTGAAGTAAATGAAGAAGAAAGTACCAGTACTGAAGTAAATGAAGAAGAAAGGTCCCTGTGTATCATTTGATCAAAATTGTTGGCTGCAAACAGCATGAAACCTAATAAACTTAAACGACATTCGGAAACGCTTCATAGTGAGTACATCAACAAACCCAGAGAATTCTTCGAATTAAAATTAAAATCATATAACAAGCAAAAATCAATTTTTAATGAAACTTTGTCTGTGAATAAAAAAAAGCTTTAATTGCATCTTACAGAGTTCATATAAAATAGCCAGATGTAAAAAACCTCACACCATTGGTGAAGAGCTTATTTTGCCAGCAGCAATTGAGATAGTAGAAATTATGTTTGGAGATAATTTTTCAAAACAATTGCAGTCCATACCTCTTTCAAATGATACTGTTGCCAGTCGAATTGGCAATATAGCTGAAGATGTACAGTGTCAGCTTTTCTCGAAGTTACGTGACAAATTGTTTTCAATACAGCTTGGCGAAGCAACAGACAGTAATAAAGATGCTCATTTAATTGCCATGTTCAATTTGGAGTAATATGTCAGTAGTAGAACTACTTTTCTGCAAACCAATAGAACTCAAAACATCAGCACTCGCATTATTTGCTATTTTAAATGATTTCATGAACGAGGCAAACATAGAATGGAAAAATTGCGTCGGAATATGCACCGATGGTGCTCGTTCAATATCCGGAAGATTCCAAGGTATACAAGCACTTGTAAAACAAAATTCGCCTCAGTGCACACATTGCATGATCCACAGAGAAACTTTGGCTTCGAAAGAAATGAGTCCTGGTTTGAATATTGTGTTAACTACAGTTGTAACCGTAGTAAATTATATAAAAATGAGTCCCCTGAAATCCAGAAATTTTTCCGCACTTTGTGAAGACATGGGTTCAGTACATTCAGCGTTACTATTCTAAATTTTCTCGAAATTATCATTTTGAAAAAAAGAGATGTGTGGCGAAGAGTCTGATAAAAAAAATGATTTCAAAATACCAGATTTGAAATAAATATATCAAACAATATAATACTTTATGCTTTCAGTATCCACCAATTCATTGATTTTTTTTAATTGTTTATACAAATTAACAAAAAGTTGGTAGTTTTTTTTTCTGGATGAATGATGCTTTAAGAATGTGAAGAATATTAGTCTCATTTATGAAAAAAATTGACAAAGTACTAAATAAATTTTTCAATCGTCCTTTCTTAATCCATACAAAATAAAACCCTGTTTGATGAAGCTGTCAATGTAGTCATTTAAATATCATATTAGTCAAACACCGCAGGTACTTCAAAAACATAACTTTCCTCTTTTCTTTTTTAAAAAATTTAAAAAAGAAATCCCTCTGGGCCATTTTACTTCTTTTCTCTACAAACAATTCCTTTCAAACATTTTATGTTTCCCTGCGACTGCATCACCATTTCCCTGTTGCACCAAAACAGACGTCTGGGGGACCCCAAAAAGCATCTTCCTTCTTTTCAATTTGAAGTTGTTTAAAGATCTTCCTTTTTGTTCGTCGTGTCACTCAAGCGCGTGTCTCTTATTAAGGCTCCTCGCTTCTTCCTTACTGTAATAGTGACAATTTTCAGCCGCTTTTCTTCCTCCATCAGCAGTTTAAATACAGCCGGGCTCACAAGAGCGCGTGCTGTCTGAAGAGTTGTAATAATGAATTACAAACTTGTTTGGAGAGTTTGTTCCGTTCTGCAACAATTTAACAAAGTCCTTCGGTTCTCTTTTTCTACTTGCGTCGACATTTTTCTTAACTATTATTTCAGTCATGTCAGTGTGCGACTGCGGATCTTTGATGAACCGCTCAATCAATTCTTTCATTTCTCCACTTCAAAGTGAGACTCGGAGCATCCTTTAGAATTTTGTTTTTGCACTGCTTTCAATTTTAATTGCGCTTCTCTGGGCTGAACAGCTCCCGGTTAATTCATTTGAATTTCTTATTGGAATGGTGATGTGAATAGTAGATAATAATTACGATCGCTTTGTATAATAATATGATTTCAGATTTATTTCCAGCATTTTTTTATTGATTTCAAATTCCTTTACTAAATGTATGAAGTGATTGAATTTGGTTTTGTTCAATCAACAGAGATTTCCGTATATTGTAATTCCTAGCATTCCACAAATTCAATTTCCATCGACCTCAATAACAAAAGTAAGGCACCTATTTAAAGTTTTACCTCATGCTTTCTCAGTTAACTTTAGAGCAGAGTATTTAATAAATTGGCTGTCAGTGACGCTATATGAAATAGCGCTTATGATTCATACCGACGGATTTGATATCTCTTTCTCTGTTAAAATTGAAATTTAGTGAAGAAGACATTATGCAGTTAGGCAGAAGGTCCGAATCACAGGCATGAGATAAATATAAAAATTAAAACTCAATGGAGAATTCTTGAGACAGAGTTCACTATCCCCTACCATTGGACATATTAAAATATATAGATAGATAGATATCATGGCATTAAATATACCATCAATTGACAGATGCGTTTCACCATTCTCCATTTTCGGAAGAAATCGGTGGGGGGGGGGGGGGCTCTACATTTTTCTAAATGAATATCCTACGACAAAGTTTACCAGCCCCAACTACTGAGCTGATTTCAAAATATTTACTTCATATGAATTCTCATACCCCCCCCCTTTATGTATCATCAATGATCGTCTCTCCCTTCCAGTCTTTGAGATCTTGTAAAATTCTCTCTTGCACTGTGGCATAGATCTCAGCTTCAATACCGAGAAGGAATTCACAGATTTTATCATAAACTTGGCGATTTGTGCCTCTTTGAAATATAGCCAATCAATCAGAATGCTCTATAATGCAACTTTACTTATATTATTGCAGTTATTCTTTTAAACATGTACACTGGTGTGCAAAACTTAAGCAATAGGTATGCTTTTTGCCATAACCACGAGAAATCATCTGAGAGACATGAAAGAGACCGTTTCGGTGGTCCTGGAGTTGTCGTCTGGGGAAGCATTATGATGAACGGGCGGACTGAGCTGTTCCATGTGCGTCTGTTCCGAAGTGCCATTGGATCAGACTTCGTTTTTATAGATGACAATGCACGGCCACACAGGACTCATGCTGTTGTGGAGCTCCTGGAAAGTGAAGATATCACTCGAATGGATTGGTCGGCGTGCTCCCCTGATTTAAATCCGATAGAACATGTGAGGAATGCTTTGGGGAGACGCCTTGCGGCACGATTACATCCTCCTGGGAACACCCGACAACTTAAACAGATGCTGATTGAGGAATGGGCACTCTTTCCTCAAGAACTGTTGGACAATCTGGTGCTGAGTATGGGGAGACGGTGCGAAGCAACCATTGCAGTAAGGGGAGGGGATATCCCATACTAAAGAACATCTGCTTGCTGTTCTTCCTCTTGGACAGACAATCATGTGTAACGATACTATGAGTTCAATAAAGCCTTTTTTTTTGTTGTTTGATTCCATACTGTATGCATTGCATTCATTTCTGCGCAACTATGCTTTCGTCATTCTTTCAGAACAAAATGATGTATCTCATTTCTGAATTTCATGTCACTCAGAAGATTTCTCGTGAAGTTATGGCAAAAAACATACCTGTTTCTTAAGTTTTGCACACCAGTGTATTTAATCAAAGTTCGTTGGCATCATTAAATTAATCTTATTAACCTACCATTTTCTGCGACCATGTGAATGACATTAATTTAATCATGTCTACAATTTTGATGAAATGTGTGGTCTCAAAATAAATAAACAATTATTTTAAATTGATTTGAATATAACGAGAATAGAATATTTATTAACAAAAACTGTTATCTTCTGATTGCCAAAAAGTTGCAGTTAATGCATGTTAAAGTGCTTGACAACTTAAATAAAGGTGATTTTTTTTTCGTCTTGCAAGAGTTTGACAAGACAGAGAGAAAGAGAGAAATGAAAAACTGGATTGAAAGATTTTGTTTCTTTTTGAGCTTAACTGTGTTAGCTGAAATAATTTGAGCATTTTCAAAGAATTTTAGAAATGTTGTTATCTTTGCAATTAATGCACAAAAAGTTATCAGAAAGACTGAATTTTTGCAAGTAAGTCTATCTTAATATTTTAAATTATAATCTGAATAATAATGTAAGCGTATATTGACTGGTTAGCGACGGTTGCAAAATGGCTTCTCGTATGAAAATTGACGAGATCGATCAAGTTGTTCAGTTAGGGTGTCTTTCTAAGTTTTATTTTGCTATGTCTCGGTATAATGAATGTGGAAAGGACTGGTAACTCCTGATAACATATCGATTAATCATAAGATATCATATGAAATAGAAATAGGCAAAATCTGTACATTTAGATATTTTATATAATGATTGTGCCTGGCGAATTGTTCAGCGATTCCCCAAACAGAGATTTAGCAGTATTGCTGTTGAAAATTCTGTTGGATGACGGGTCGATGAACAGCCTCATTGATTCATTGATTTGATAGGAAATTTATGTGACCATTGGGAACATTAAGTTAATGTGAAATAAAAATTTGTTTTTGTGGCTGAAAGAATGGTTCTTCGATTTTGCCAATAATTTTATAAATGTAGGTAGGAGAATAACTAGTTGTTAAAAATGACTAGTCTCTTCTTATGATAAAAGAAAATACTTGGATCTTTGTATTGGCATTCTATAGGACAGACTGTTAGACCTATAGTTATGAAATGTGGCTCAGGTATACCTTGGTGGTTGGAATGTATACATTGAAACGCTTTTTATTCTTTTAAAATTCTAATAACCATTTTAATTAATTAAAAACTAAGTAAAATTCTAACATTCTTCTTCCATAACCTATGAAAATATTATACACAAAAATTATTTTCCCATCGTCTTTAAAAGCAAAGAGGTTATCTTTGTGATAAAACCAATCAAAATATCACGTAGTGTTTTTTTTTTTTTCTAATTCTAATTATTTTCTACAACGATATTTCTACTATTGCTACAATTATTTTATCCAAGATTTTTCTTCCATTGTTCATGATCAAGATACAAATATTCGACTCTTCTTTTTTTAAATATAAATTTCAGTTTTGATTTAATAGACTTTCTTGGCTACTTTTTTTTTTATTATTCTTTTGCATTTATCGTTATTGTTTAATTTCAAAGGTAACAATGGTGAAAAATGTTTAAATTCGTCCATTTTAAAACACTTTTAGACTTTTCTATAATGTGATTGGATGTTTCAAATTTTGCTTTGAAATATTATATAATTATAAAATATATCTTTATTACACATAAATTTTCAATATTGAATGCCTTCTTCTTTTTATCCATGAACATGTAGAAATTTAATTAATTTCTGTTCAAGTTCACATTATGGGTGAAATAACAGTAAATCAGGGAGGCACATAGCTCAGAATAGTACTTATTACACATTTTCCAAAATTTGAAGTTTAAAAATGCGTTGCTCAGAAAGTCATGCGAGCAATAATTTTAGTGATATATCTGGTAACCACTGGCAAATGACAGTAACAGTTGACAGTCAACAGTGACTTGTTGGGTTAATCTAATCATTTTTCCAATACTTTCTTTAGAATCTGTAATCTAAAAGACCAGTCTCATGTAAATCTCCCTCTCTTACATTAACACGAAACTTTCACTGATATTATATTTCAGAAGTTAATGAACTATGCAAAATATTCTGATTGATTACTTTATTCCATTTAAATCGTTTGGAAGCTGAATTAGCTGAAATTAAAAAAGATAAACTATATTAAAAATCTTAATTTTTTAAAAAAATAATTACAACGTAAGTCTTTATAGGTCTATTAGAACAAAAAAGATAATTAAAAATTCAATAAAGGTCCATTATAAATTAAATATTAATCAATAGAATCTTATATATTTTATAAAGAAGAAGAATTTATAAAAAACATACCAAATTTATGAATTGAAAAGGAGCATTTGGGGTTATATAGTTAAAATTGCTTCAGAAAATCTTAAATTTCTGAAAAATAAAATAAGTATATTTCACTCAGTGCTACACAAATGATGCAATCATGCCCAAATCTTGAACTGAATTCTTAAGCGAATAGAAAATTTGATTTTCACTTTCGTAAAATTCATCCATGATAACCCATCTCACTGAAACAATGAATTTTGAAATCGAGAAACTTTGGTTATTGAAATACTTGCGAGTAAGTAAAATGTTTGATTTATTATAATTTCTAAATATTTAGCATACATAAATTATGACACATTGTCCTTCAGGTTTGAAGAAACTGATGCTTTTAGGTTGCAGCCATATTGTGACTTATCTAAGGAGAAAAAAAAAATCTGTAGGAACTATTCTATTTAATATTAATTCTTTAATAGTCACACTTATCAGAATGTAATAGTATTAGACACAAATTATTTGGAAATTATTTATTACATTGTTATCGTAGCACCTCTCATAAAAAAAAAGAGAGAAAAATTACTGACATAATATATGTGACTGTTAAACGGTATTTTTCCATTTCACAAATCCCCATTCAGAAAGAAATTTTCCCTAATTTCAGAAAATTTAAAGGTCTGATTCTTTTTTTTTTTTTTTTTTTTTTTTTTTGTTAATGATTGTCTTTTATTGCACTCAAAAACTTAGTTAAACTTTTCGAACTCATCCATAAATTTTGCATTAGTGGCTTTTGTATCCAAATGCTGTTTAGCTAAATTTTTGAAGGTTTCACAAAGTTTTCTTTTATACTTATGTTAAGCAAAATTGCATTGGTAGAGCCACTGAAAAGAATAGTTTTTTTCTTATATTTTAGCAACAAAAATTAAAGAACTCTTTGTTCTCAAAGTTTGAATAAACTTTATATTAAGAGAGGGGAGAGTAAATTTACAGTACTTTTTATTCGAAATTTTCCGATGCTAAAAGCTGAAATAAGATTCAAGTTTAAACTAGTGAAATTAGATGACTGATTACATTTAAGGAAACATTAACGGCAGGCGGATTTTTTCTAATAATTTGTATATTAAAACTTATTAAAAAAGCTGATATGAATGATGCATTTATTTTAAATTTATTCATGAAAGCATAGCATAAAATCTAGGGCAACCAATTTTTATTCGCATCAACACTTTGTCTTATTTTCTTCGCCCGTATCAATTTGAAACAAAGCAATAAAACCATCAGTTAGGGAAAGGTGCCACTGGCTTTTCAACAGATACTAAACCTAAATAAAAGCCGTAAAGAATGACAAATCACCGAAATCTATCACTGCCGCCTGCCTCGGTACATTTCTTCAACAAGACTACGTATTCACGTTTCTAGAAGCTGTTATTACCCTTGGGCTTTTGTATTTGGATGGGGAATTTCACCTACCTAGTTAGTACAGCATTTGTTAATCGATGATCCAGTGGTCATTGCCATTTGTTTTCATCCCCCCCTCCCTCTCTCGGCCCGGGGGTTCGTCTCCAGACCCATTGGTTCTGTCGGCGCTCACAAGTCTTTAATGAAAGATTTTTTCCTCTGTTCTACCCCAGGGGCTCTCTGGAGTAGTTTTCATTCAATTACCAGGCAGGGTCCTTCTGTTATTTATTTTTTTCAGAGGGATCGGCGATCATTTAAGAACCTACGCGTGCAAAAATGCGATTAATGATGGTATATACTTCAAGACACATCGCATGTGCTCAAGTGTTCCTGTTTTCTTTTTCATTTTTTTCCCTCGCTCTTAGAAACATTTAGCTAATATCACAAATAATTGAATTAGATTGGAGCTCAGTGTTTCAAACATCACAAGTCCTTATCCTTGAAAGAGAAATAATATTATAAAATGAAATATCCGCGCTAGTCTAGGTTTTTCTTACGTTTATTTGTTCTATTTATTTGTTGGAAAAAGCAAGAAATTCCTTCTTTTGTTTCTAACAGTATTTAAATTCTTATATTCAATTCCTTAAAAAATTTTAAAAATTGAATTCTGATTAATAATAATTCATTCATTATTACTCTAAAAGTTTGAGATAAACAATAATTTTTGTTTAGCCATTTGACCCATGAGAATCCATTAAAAACTGATAATCTTATCAAATGAAATAAAATCTTATGCAGTGAAATCAAATTTTTTGTAAAGAAACAAGACAAGTGATAAGTCAGTTGTACGCTGAAATATGCAACAAAACTAGTTCAAACACTTTATAGAAATAGTAGCATTTTGAAAAGACAATATTTAAATTCGTCACATGTATATCAAGATCTTTTCTTTTACTCTACGTATTAAAAATAAGAATAATAAAAATAAAAATATTTTAGTAAACAACCTTACATTAACTTTAGCAAAATCGTGCGAATGTGATTTAACAATGAAAATAGTTTGATATTTTGAAAGAAAATGTAACATAAAAATTATGCTTAAATTAACTTTGAGAAATTATTAAAAATCTGAGAAAAATAGTACGAGAATGAATTTGATGTTATTAAAAAGTCTGCTTTTATTTATTTTTTTCATTTTAAATAGTAATATTAAAAACGAGCAAAATAACTAAATAATAATAAATAATTAAATAATAAATGAACATAATAAATAAATGAGCATTATAAATAACATTTAAAAACGAGCATATCTCTGCAAATTTTCTATATAGAAATCCGAAGAAAAGAATAGATGAACGTAATAGAAACATTTTATTAACTGCCAGTTTGTCAATATGGGGGGGGGTATATAAAAACGTGATTTTCCAACTTTTTTATTATTTTCCTCTAAAGAACCCAAAGTACTTTCATACATTCCAATACCGTATTTGATGATAGTTTGCAATTTGAAATATATGTCTAATTACAGTAATTAAGGAAATAAAAGCTTGTTCCACTTTTATGATATACCCTGTATAGGCAACTGCATTTCATCAGCAAACACATTTCTTTGATCAAATGAGCTCAATCTCAAAAACTCCCATCAAAGTACCAATAGATATAAAACACGTTTCCGAATATTCGAAACACTATGTGTTTATTAAAACATGGATCAAATTTTCGAAGACAAAAAATGGGAAAATAGAACTATATTAAACGCCTTACACAATGGATCAAATTGCTCATTCATCTCTACAGGAATTAAAAGAGTCTCACACCTAAAAACAACTGAATTTTTAAGAATCAGAATAAATGCCTACGTTCTGACATAACACACTTTTAGAGAGATTCAGATTTAAATAAAAATTTGTTTCCATATTTTATAAATTGCTGGAAAAATTATTTAAAGGATAAATATCAATAATGCGACCCTTTGATTTTCTTTTTCCACTTTTTAACGTTCTGCATTTTTTTATTCATTCTGATATACAGGCTGGTTATAATTAGAGTTTCACTTTCAAATGGTCATAAAAGGAAAACTACTGGACCAAATATTATCAAACTTGGTAACAGTTTAAAGGAGCTTATGGGAATTTCTTTTCCGCCAAAGAAAAAAAAAAAAAGGTTCAAAAACTCAACACCGGGGGAGAAATGGCGCTGTATGCAATATTGGTAGGCAAAATAAGACATGAAGACATCGGTTTAAAATGTGTTTAATCCTTTCTGAAACGTGTTACACAGCACGTTCAATGTGTGTTATCTCAAAAGCATTGCTTATGGTTACAATCTAAACAATTTGGTGAAATTGAAAGAAGCGATACACCTACATGTTTGTAACTTTTCTCCTGATATGCTACTAAGAGCTACTGTTTACAATGCAGTAATGCGATTTAATTTGCCTTCAGAAAATGGTGGACGCCACATTGAAGATGCTTTGTAACACGTTTCAGAAAAGATTAAACACATTTTAAACCGATGTCTTCATGTCCTATTTTGCTTACCAATATTGCATACAGCGCCATTTCTTCCCTGGTGTTGAGTTTTTGAACCTTTTTTTTTTTTTTTTTTTTTTGGCGGAAAAGAAATTCCTATAAGCTCCTTTAAACTGTTACCAAGTTTGATAATATTTGGTCCAGTAGTTTTCTTTTTATGATCATTTGAAAGTGAAACTCTAATTATAACCACCCTGTATATCAGACTTAATTCACTCTGATTCTATTTACTGCAAAGCCTTCATATTCTATTTTCGTATACTATTTTAAAAATCGGCGATATTCTGCAATGATATAAAATAATAAATCAAAATCAACATGTTGTAAATCAAATTCACGATTGACACCGAAAGAAATGAGTAGCTAAACCTTGTGTTTATATGACGAATCAAATTAGATTTGTCTCATATTAGACGGAAGGGTGGAAAAATAGCTCTAAAAGATTCAACAATTTCGACAATTTCCTTCAGGAAACCAAATTTTATTATAGAAATTATAGAGATATTGGTATTTAAACTAAAGTTTTTAAATGCATCAGCCATAGAACTATTTTACTAGGCGGAACGATTAGCTTTGTAAGTTTTACTGTTTATTCTGCCATTCTGACCTGACGGAACATAGTATCATGGTTTTCGGAATTCTTGATTTAAGAATTCATAAAGAAACAACTTTGTCATTAGCGAAAGCATTCATGTTGCTCTTGCTCGCAGGCTGAACTTATTTGTAAACACTTATTTGTAAAATTATGAATCAGCTTCTTTGAATAAAATGTAGAAGATTTGAAAAATGAAAGAAAAAAGAGTGATATCATTACATACAAGGTTTATACGAATTAAAAATATTAAACTCGATAGCAATCTCATGGTCATTGAGATTTTCATTTTTTCAACAAATAAAATATTCTGAATATATAAATGGAAGGTATATTTTGAAAAGAAAAAAAAAGCAATGCTTTGGATTCCTGATCTTTTTGTTATAATATAATTGTTTAAAATTATGAACGAAATAATTATTGTATTTTATGTTAACAATTTGCGTAAAAAATCAATAACGCTGTTATTTAGTAGATTAAAAACAAACATATCTCAAAATTTTCTATTGCCACGGCTTGCCATTCCAGTGCCAGCTTTCGTATATTTGTAAGAATTGGCATTCTTGGGGTCAATCAATTATTAATTATTTGAACATTGAACCCTTTACATTCAACGGACCGCCTCATCGAATATTGACATAGTTCGTATTTCTACACTTTTTCTTATAATTTTCTGTTATACTTCGACAACATTAGCGACCATTTTTATTGCATGATATTTTGCTCTCAAATCAAGAAGGGAAAGTTGTCATATAGGTTAGCTTTTTTATGTTGTATTTAAATACATATCTTATTGAATCTACTATACTTTATTTTTAAAATATATCGAACATTTTTAATTTGTCTTAATAATTTTTATCAACTTTTAAGTTCATTTCAGTAATTTTTATCAACATTTCTGATTTTTGTTTTTAACTAAATTATCTGTGATTTCTGAACTCTCATTTCCTGGCAGCAAATTTGCATAATTTAATATAATTCGCATAATTCGAGGCTTAATATAATTGCATTCATAGACCATTAAATTTTGAATTTTTCTTTTTATATTGCTCTTGCATACAGAAACGTAGATTCGCTAGAATCCCAAATTAAAAAAAAAAATCCATAGGAAAATGCAAAATTTTCCTTAAAGTTGCATTAAACAAAAAGAAGCTTTTTTTTATAAACCAAATTATCAATATTTTTATTTTCTTAAATAGCAATTACATATCTCCTTCTTAATTACTGTAAAGAGATGACCTTTGCTCACAAAAGATTGCGCGCGTGCTGCCTTCACACAGGAATACAATGCAGTCAATTGACGGGGCATCTGTCACCTGTTATACTTGATTCGGAGTGTGCCGGTCCAAAACGATTTTGCCATGCTTCACAGACCTAATCACTGCCCGCCACGCGCCAACACATGAAAGAATGGGAAAAAAATAAAAAAAATCACAATACATACTTTTCTGTGATACTAATAATAATGAAACCTGTTTCTCATCTTTTATCTCCCCACAATTATTTTTTACTTTCTTTCTTTTTTCCTGCCTTTCTTTTCATTTCTGAAAGCACAGTCAGATAGCTGTAGTGATTGTGTGGACTCGGGGCTATCGTTGCCTTTTTGTGGTTTTCAGGGACCTTGTGTTAAACTGGACATTTTATATTTTTCATCCAAAAAAAAATTACTATTCGGAGTGGACAACAAAAACATCTGATGTGATTCATTAATTGAAGTCCGACTTCTAAAAAAGTACGACGCAGAAAACTAAATAAACGGTTAAGAGTCGGTTCTTTTCTTTTTTTTAAATATTTTTGATAGAAAACTTTCTATTTAAGTTCCACAAGATAAATGTTACTGAAATAATGTATTTTAATGAGATATTGCATAAGAAAGACTGCATTTTTTTTCTAATCTAGATTTATTCGAAAAGAACTGAATCTTGGTGCTGACAGAAGTTGCTTGTGAACTGTCAGTAAAAATAACTGCTACGGAAAATTGTAGCATTTAAAAGCTCGGCAACTGAAGAATAGTTTTTTTAAAACCTTTTTGTCATTTCTCGTAACGTTCGTACAGCTCATGAAAAGCATTCAACTTATTATAAAGCTAAAATTTACTAATAAGACAAACACAATTTATCTTAGGTGAAGACTGAAAAGTTAATTTCAAATATCACAGATTGAAGCGATTTGGCGTTTTAAATTACACTCGCACTTGCATCTTTTTTTTTTTCTTTTTTTTTTTTTCAAGAAATGTTACAAACAACACACTAGTAATTTTTATACAATTATTTGAAATTTCAAGCATACAATAATCATTCGAAAAAGCAACAAACAAGGTGTTAACAAATAAATGTTCAAACATCTCTATTCATGGAATTATAGCTATTTGAAAAGTAATCATCACGCGTCAGACAAGTAGACCGGCGATTTAACTTATGGCTAACGGCACCAAAAGGATTTCCGAAACTGACCAACGTCCGGCCACGCAGAGGCCCTTGCCTTTTAGCTTGCACCTTAATTACGTAGATGAGCTATCGTCTTTCATTTCAGACAGCTCAATTAAAGCAGTTTTCTGAGTGTTTCACCCTAAGATGGGCGTTTCCTTGGCTACTGATCTTCAGCCTCAGTCACTGACACTTTGCTACCAATAACATTTTGTTTCGTTCGTAGCGTCACCCCCCCCTCCCTTTCTTCAGACGATGCCCCTTTTCCTCCATGTTAAAAAAAAATAGATGGTAATGAAGCGAAACTACTTTAAGCAGTGAAAGTGCTTTTTTGCTGCTTTTTTTTTCTTCTTTTTGTTTTTTTGGGGTGTCATTGGGGCAGTGAAACAGGGAGAGAGTTAAAGTTAGGGTTAAAGACCTCTAAGTTCCCATTCAGAAAGTTTTGTAGGGTGAGAATTTATCTCATTTCTCACTGGAGATGGTAAAAGCATTATGTAAGCTTTGAGGCGATTCTCATTTCTTCTATTACAGCTATTTCAAGCATCAACCATTGGGAAAAAGAAGCAAAAATTACAAATGAATATAATGATTTGTTTCAATGTATACATATGTTTTTTATATAGAAATGTCGCATTTTTTAAACTGAATGTGTATAGGAGATTATTTTTATTTGGTTTCGATTCTAGCATCAACAGGAAATTTTCAACTACTGATTTCTCATGAATTAATAAACCATTCACGGGTAAACCTTTCAATGCTGGAAAACGCATGCAGGCTTGTTAATCTATTTTTGTAACTTCAAGTTTTACTACTGCCAAAGAATCAAAATGTTCGTTAGAAACATTCCTAATCTAAAAATAAGAAAGTTAATATTTCACAATTTAATGAATATACAGATATTACAGACTTGCATACATTATCAAATGTAAAATTTTTTGAGCTGTTTTAAATGAATCAGCATTATTAAAAAATGGAAAGCAATCCTGCGGAGATTTTTTTTTTTTGTTTGTACTTGTGTATCATAAAAACATATCACTTTTTTTTTTTTCGAAATGAATGTAGGATTACAGTTTCATAATCTTTAATTACTATATTGATTTTAACCAAACGTTTAAAAGTATTTTTATGTGTTTTTTTTTAAATTTTAATTTTGTAGTATAAATCATTGTAAAAGTAAATACCAAACGAATCTGGCAAATGTGAGTGAATTTTGTTAAAATCGATTAGCAAATATGAAAGAAGAAAAGAAAATTTCTAAAGAAACGAAGTCCATCTCAATGCATGATTGGAAATCAAAAGTTATTTCAAACATTCATATGCATAGAATTTATCATAGACTGATTCGGATAAAAAGAATTAGATTCATGACATTCTCATACAAAAAATAAAAGAAGTATTTCAGCTTCAAAAGTTAGTTGTTCTAGATGCTCTTGCTCTTCATGTTGGTAGAGGTGGGGAAATGCGCAGTACTTTTGTCGCCTTTCTTTGTTACATACTCCAAATGTCAGATTATATTTTATAAAAGAGTTTTAATTTTTACTCATTCGACAAAGGATTCAATACAAAATCTTTCTATTTCATTGAATGAAGATATTTCAATGAACATTCCGCAAGTAATGAAAAAAATAAATGCCATTCGTCTCTAAAGACTTTCCCGGTTGCTGGAGCCTATTGGAGAAGAACGTATAACCGAATTTTGTGAAAGGTTCCGATGAAAAAACAAACACAAAAAGCTGTTTTGTCCGTAACCGAACAAAATTAGCCTAAAAAATAAGAGTTAAAAGAAATTGGCTTTATTAATGTCAATCAAAAATGGTAACCGCCGGCAAAAGGTATGAGCCCTAATAATAGCCTTCGAAACTGGTTGCTCACAGGTAATTTTGACTATTCCTTTTTTGAAAGTATACTTTTAATTTTAAGTACCTTCAGTAAGTGTCCTACAATGAGCTTTTTTTTTCAGCAAAGAGATGAAAAGCTCTTTTTGATAGCTCTTCCCCAAACGCATGGTATTTTTCTTGTCAAATTGACGAGCATTTGTCGCTTACCTTTTTACTTTGGGTAATATCACTCAAATTTCTTTCATAAGAATCTTCTCAAATTACAGTGTTTAGGGAGGAGATTGCTATCTACTCAAAGTACAAAACATCTTTATATCTAGAGAAATCGTTTCAATGTCTCCAAGAGCTCAGTTCGAGCATTTACCTAATTAGATGAAAATGTCTTTAAGGTCAGAGTGGAAATTTCGTTCAAGCAGCAGTACTCTCAACTTGTTAAGTCTTTCTCTCTCTTTCTCTTGTCAGGGCACATACTATTTCAAATTTAGATATCGAAAGGATACTTTTATAACACGTTCATTTACTCTGGATAACAAATGTATAAAAAAGTAACTTTATGGTTTCATTTAGTTAAATTAAATTACTCAATGGTCTGCACCGTCGCAAATTTCGACAACGAAGGGATATTTTTATATAACACGTTTATTTACTCGAAGTAACAGATGTGTAAAAAATAATAACTTTAAGGGTTTTTTTTTAATTAAATGATTCGATGGCTATGAAATGGACATCCCTATTTGAAATGGTTAGATAACGAAATGACTCTTGAAATAGAGTCACATGTCACACTAGGAACATGTAATCATTACTCTATCTCATGCACGGTTTTTTCACATGTAATCAGGAATTTTAACAACATCCAGATTAGTAGACTTAAATAAAAGACAGATCTGCTCCGAACTTGCGACCCCAGAGTAATTAACAGAATTGCCGAATCTTGTTGCAGGGAAATTATAACATATTTGAGGTTAGTTATATTATTGCTGTCTTCATGTATATTTAAGCATTCAGAAGATATAACTAATGTGAGAAAATAAATATAATATAAAAGTTTAAATGTGTTAATTTTTATCTTAATATCTTAATTTTTTACAGTTATTTTTATTTACTGGGAAATAACAGTGATAATTTTATGGTTCTAGAACTTTCAAATGGTTTGTTCTAGAAATACATGCCTTTCAAAAGAGGCAGTATTCGTACAAAAGTTTCATCTCTAAAACGATTCAAAAGATGAAGAGATATAGCTGAAATGCATCATAGCAAACGTTTTGTTTTTCAATAGCCATGAATCTGGTTTTATCAGGATTAAAGTACAATTTAAAACCTTTTGACCATTCAGAAGCGAGGTTCAAAGTTCTTGTGTGTCCTGGAAGATCCCTACCTTGGAAAGAAACTAGGATGTCATCACCAAAAGCTATAATGTCACAGCAGGCCAGACTTTTAAGTTTAGATAGGAGATAACTGATAACGATATTCCAAAATATAGATCTGAAACTGATCCCTGAGGGCAATCCTTTTCAAGACGACGGATTGCAGAAATCAAACCCAGTTGCATTTTGGTCATTCTGTTTAAAAAGACAGCAACAAGTTAATCGGAATTTCCGCTTTTTTAAGGAGATTCAGAATGCAAGCTTACCATGCATTGTCAAAAGCAGCTAAAAGAACGTCTTCAGTCCTTTTGTGAGGGGTAAAATCATACTGATCACTAGAAAGAAAATCTCCACGGCACAGATACCAGAAAATCCTGTTAACAAAAAGTTTCTCCAAGCATTTAACTTTGGAAGTAAGCTTGTGCATCTAAGATCATCCAAATGAGGAATTCTAAATTAATTTATTTTGAAGATGAGAATCACCTGGTTAAGTTTCCAAACATGTGGGAAAATACCTGCATCGAGGCAAACATTAAAAAGTTTATGGAGAAAAGAAGGGAATGCCAAGTGAAACTGTTTAATAATCTCATTTGAAATAGAATCCGGACCAGGTAATTTATTTGGTTTCAGCATAGAAACAACTGTATTAACTTCATCACAGAAAAAGGAAGGATCAATAAGGGAAGGGTAAGCAGTATGGTACGCGAGTTGACTGTAACTTTCTGTAAGTAATTGCCATTTTCCTCTGAATCAGAAGGGAATGTTTTCTGAAGCACAGCATTTATTATCTCATCTAAAGAGCTGGTTGTTTCTCCAGTGGATAGATTACTACCAGTTATTTCAATTTTTTCCATGAATTCTCTTTTAACACCATATATATAAACCTTTTTCCACTCATTTTGAACATCAATGGTCAAAAGAAATTTCTTCCAAGAATCAGATTTAGCATCAGTAAACATTTGATTATAATCTTTTCTGTACTCAAAATATTTATCTTTGCAAAACTCCTTAACAGTTGGATTCCTACAACGCCTGAAATCTACGCCTAAAGGCATTGAATCTCTTTCTCGAACAGCCAGTCTCGATTGACCACCAAGGGACATTATGCTTGCTAGACTTCTTAATGGGTATTGAGTACAAGCATGCAAAGAACAGAACCAAGTTCCTCAACAACTGTATTTAGGCAAGAACAATCAGTACAACTGTTAAGAATATCGAATATACGCGTTATTCGAGAAGAACAAAGTTCCCGAAAACGGCAACAGCTTGCTTTCTTTGTATTGAATATTATAAAAGGAACTCTTGATGTATCTTGCAGGACAGTGGAAAGGCAAAACTCGAATTCTATCATCACAGGATCAGAAAGCGATTCATTCTCAGAAAGACACCAACTCGAAATATCCTGGAGTAGATCCGAACCAACAACTGTAACATCAACATAGCTTGTACCCTGAGGTTCACGAAAAGTAGGTCCACAGTCTTCGTTAATAATAAATAAATTGTTGGCAGAAATTAATTCACACAGCTTATCTCCCCGTGCATCTGAATTGGAACCAAACCATAATTCGGATTTGCTATTGGAGTCCATACTCCAAACCATTCGACTGAGATTCCTGTAACAAAAAATTTGGCTGATTTTCTGAAGATCCCAGTCAATGTTTTTTGAAGGTTCAAAATAATATGAAAAAAGAGTAAACACAGCTGTGCCTGTGGCAACTTCTAAAGTGACCATATTGTAATCAGTATTTTTGTAATGAAGAAAAGTTGGAAGATCACGTGTACGAATAATAATTCGATAACCCGGAAGAGAACTCCTGTAACTATAAGATTCCTGGACCAGCGCACAGTCAGTATTATCTGTATATTATACTAGATATTAGATATTGTTTTGTTGTTGTTTTATATTGGCATTTGCCATGGACAAGCTCGCTGACGAAGTCAGCGATTTTAAGCCAAGGGAGCGTCTCTTGTTTTAGTAGCGCCAATTAGGGCCAAGAGTACGTCTTAGCTACTCACGCATCACATTCGCTTGCACATCCCCTTTTTACAGGGGGGGCACATTCACACAGATAGAACATATGAAGTACAACCATGCCCGAACCGGGACTCGAACCCAGGACGCCCAGGTCACAGGGAAGACGTGCTACCCCTATGCCGGCAGATATTAGATATAATTTTAGGAAGCATTCGCATCCTCCATCAAAAGAAAAATGTTTATCTAAAACGTTATGTAATAACGAAAAAGAAAACAACAATAACAAAAACAATTATAAACTAAAAATAACAATTAATATTTAACAATTACAATTATAAACTAAAGTTTTAAAACAATTATAAACTAAAAATTGCATCTAAGTCATAGCTATTCCTTTAAAAATACTTTCACAATATAAAATATTCATAAAAAAATTTTGAAATAATTTTTCAAAATATCCAATAAAATTAAAAAAAAAATTAATACAAATTAATGTACGAATGAATGAAAAATAATAAACGGAAAGTAACATATTTTTTTTTTTAACTTTACAAATTTACTTTACAAAATTTATTCATCATTATTAAAATCTGAATAAATTTTGAAAAAAGAAAACGATATCAAATTCATGTATGTATGATTTAAAATAAACTCAATATCAAACGCTTCAATAAAAACTATATTATAAATATTGATTTATCTTTACATAAAGAGAAAGGATAAATTATATATGAGTGTATGTGAATGAGTGAGTGTGAGAGTGGTACGCTTTTCCTGTTTGAATAATCTGTGCGTACTGCCCTAAGTGATTTCAAGAAATAGTTGTAAATATATATACAAAATTTAGTAATTGTGATAGTTTTAAAACATTGAAATTTGGAACCTCCTCTCACACTCATAAGTTTTTGAATTGTTTGAATCTAGCCAGAATTGTTTCGAACTCTATTCTTAAGTCGAATCTGTATTTAAGAATAGAACTTCCAGAGTTAGAAATAAAGAAAAGAAAGCAGAAGGGGAAAAAATACAAAACAACTGCAAGCAAAAAAAAAAAAAAAAAGTCGAAAGTCAAAAATCAAAGGTTCTTCCCACTCGTCTTGAAATTCCCACCCATTGGTTGGTTAATGGTGATGCCGACTGCACGGAACGAAAGTTACCGGGCGGGGCCGAAGGGCAGGGGAGGGAGCGAGGAGCTCATACAAGTTACGGATTTCCCTTTTGAATTGACTATATTGCTACAGGTAGCCAGTAGACCAAGGTCGACTCATCGCTACCGTATTCTAACAGGTAGGAATTTGTCCCTCGCTAAGTAGGGAGAACAGTTATCGCTATCTGGGATCATCAGTAATCTCCTGCCCCGACAAGCTTTATGATGTTTTGATGCGGCGAGCGGTATTTTGATTCATTTTCGTTCCTGTGCGCCATCAGTCCATACGAAGCTGTTTTTAATGCAATAACTGTAACGAAAAGCCGTAAAAGCCTCGTGAAAGGAAATTTTTCTCTTTGATTGCATTATTCATCAACTGATTCACCTACTGACCATTATTCATCGACTGATCCAAACTGATTCACCTACTGATCATTATTCATCAAAGAAAGCTTAAAGACAGACAGTTTTTGTTGGTAATGTGCGTGTCTTGAATAGTGAAAAATATGCATTAAATGCATTCAGATTACTTCGTTTCAGCTTTGAAAATATGCAGTTTGTTCAAGAGTAGATGCTAAATTAACTAAGTGCAATCAGAAACTGTGTTATTGAAAGCGTCAGAAAGCTCCGTTGCAAAATTTAATTTTCTGTGAATAACTGTACTCTCAAATTTATTAGAGTATAATTATAGACTTATTTCCATATCGGTTGTCAGAAACAACTGTAAGCATCATGAGCTCCTTCATGCCGATGCTGAATCGCAATGACTTTTTCCCAAATGACATATTCAGATCCTTTGAAGGAACTATAGATAGATCATTCGATGTACCAAATAGCTTGATGATGGTTGAAGGACTGAACAACCGTGCTCTCAGTTTATCACCTGCTGACAACTCTTCTGAAGATGAATTCACGCTGACAGATCTATCCGCCAACACATTCAAAAGCCTTCAAGATGACGAGGCATCCACTCCAGTTTTCATTGATTCAGATTCTTCTAGTTCCTACAAGACTAACCAAAGTCTGGAATTAGTTCCTAAGAAGTCCAAACCAGCTGCTCCGAAGCGTTCCAGGTCTACTAAAACAAGTACATCGACTAAACAACGCTCGAAAAATACTCCAAAATGTCCACCACCCCAACCTGTGCTAAAGAAAAGACGGCTAGCAGCAAATGCGCGGGAAAGAAGGAGAATGCAAAGTCTCAATTTAGCATTCGATCGTTTGAGGGATGTCGTACCATCAATCGGCGAAGATAGGAAATTGTCCAAGTATGAGACCCTGCAAATGGCACAAACCTACATCACAGCCCTCTGTGAACTTCTGCAAAGGGATCAATAACTCATGAATTTGCTCCTGGACGATAAGAAAAGCTGTGATATTCCGGCAGGGATTTTTGTAAAAAATAAATCTGCCTCAAAACTTTTTTGAATGTGCATTGTGAAATTTCACATTCAGTTGATTTTTCAAAGAGAGGTGAGCTGTCTTCTGATTTTAAATTAAACAAGTGACACTTCTGAACTTTTTTTATTAATGTGAAATGTATACCTTTAATTATAATTTACAACATATGATTAATGTTTTCATATCTTATCGAATATTAGTCCAGAGTTAAAAGAGATTTTGTTCGCAAAAATGTAATTTTTATTGAACAAGAATGCATGTATTCTTCAATTTCAGATACAATTTGATTACCATCGAAACAAGAAAGCATTTTTTTAGATATAATTTTTCAATTGTGTTTCTAGTCTATTTCTACAAATTTCTTCGATTTGTTTTCTCATATGAATTCATTTGTTATTTTGAATGGAAAATCAAATTCTTATAATTTTTTAACCTTTATATAATTTTTTTTTGTTTTGTTTAAATAAATAACATGAAGCTAAACTTTTATAAATGGTCTAAGATAAGGTATTTAACAATTTTGATTATTACATCACTTATTATTTTAGAGAATGTGTTAAATTTTTAAATAATAATCTTTCATATAAATATTTTAAAATTATTTCTTTTTAATGCAAATCAGAATAATTTCACAAGAACTTTTTATTGTATTTCAAGAATTATAAAAGAAAACTATAATGTTTGTATTTTGAAGAGTGAAATTTTCTTTAAAAAATAATTTTAAAGAGATTATAAAATATATGTTTTTTATACGATAACATTTTAGATAGCTGTATGAATTACTTTTTCTATTATCATAACAATGGCTTTGAAAAATATTGTAAATAAACTATTTGACTGTAATTTCTTGTGCTTTATATCTTAATAATAATTTTATTGTAGGTAAAACTTTCAAAGTGCAATTTTAAATTTAATTTTAAAGTTCAGTTTTTTCTTGCAATGATTTAAAATGTATAAAAAAGAAGAAAAGATCTTTATGACATAACCGTAATAAATAAAATCTCTTTAAAGTATTTTAAACATTCATTAAATCTTTTATCTTTTATTAAAATGAGAAGAGATTAAAATTTTTCACCAAGCTCTTATGACAAAATATAATTGTTTGAAATAGTTTAGCTCTTTCTAATAGATGTCTAAATATTTTTTGCAAAATAAAACTGGTGGTAAAAAAGCAACAGTTTTATGTAAAGAAAGAATCAATTGAATATGAAAGAAATAAAAAAATAATATCAATAAACTTACCAGTAAAACAATGGCAATAAAATAAGAAATGTAAATTTGCACAAATGATAAAAAAAATCATGGTTAATGATTAGAGAAACTTCACATGCAATTATTTACATAAATTTAATTGCTCTAAATATTTTCTTACACATTTTTGAAAAAAAAGCCTCCTCTAAGACTTCATAGAGCATTTTGAAACATATTTATAATATTTTAAACTTTTTATTTTTTATTTTTAGTAAACCGATCAAATATTGAGTTTCTCTGAATTCGACTTTTTGTGTCATAATTATATTGATATATATCTAAAGATTATCCAAAATATTATTAATATAACTAAATAAAGTACTATATTACTTTTAAAACTGCACAATTGCCAACTATGATTTCTTTTTGATTATTAAATTTTTTGAAAGCTAGGCCCATAAAAAGAATCTTACAATCACTTAAGTCCTTAAGAAGTGAATGCATTCATTTTTATTGTTTTATGAATTCGATTTTTATTACACAAGCGTGTAGGATTGTAGATTAAAATATTTTTGATTGAACAAAGCAAATCTTACAGAAACGAAAAGAAAAAAAAAAGACAATCTTTAGAAACGGATTTAACTGAAATATATTTGAGAGAAAAAAAATGCATATACTTTTTTCTCTCAAATATATTTTAATAGAATTTCTTTCTTTCTAGAATCAAGCGTTTCAAAGAAAAATTTATCTTACCAGGAAATAATTCTTCTTGAAACTTTTAGTAGTAGATTTTCTGTCTTGTGTAAGCTCAGTTCATAAAATATCAATGTAGCCCTTTGACTTTAAAATGTAATTATTTTAATCATTCTATTTTTCCTTTTTTTAACTACAAGATGAAGATTTTCAGTTTGCGTAAAAACAATTGATTTCTCTGAAATATAGCAAGTTGGATAAATTGACAAGAGATCACAATATTTATTTCAGTTTTAACAGAGTTTGAAAGGCCTTTTTCTTTAATAGTTCATTGAGAAATGTAGAAAATATTATGAGAATCGAAAGTAATTATCAGCATAACAGTAATATTTTTCATGCTGCAATATTAAAATGAATACAAATAATAAATTAATTTCACTAATACTTAGCAAGAAACGTAAGCATGCATTAATTAATTGATCTCGACAAAATACCATGAACATGATCTGTTTCATATATACTGAATTCAATTCCACAATTTATAAGAAATTCATATATTATATTAATATTACATTTATTTATTCTTTAATTAACAAATTTAATATTAATATATATTTAATACTAAATTAATTTTGTTATTGTTCTTACTGTCATTTATTTGACTATAATTTTCGATAAAATTAAAATATATTATTTTTATTTATAATTACAACCTGCTGCGGCAGTTAATTTCTTTTACAGAATATATATATAGAGAGAGAGAAAGACGCAAAATATTATTAATAAGAAGAGCACCCTTGAAGTTTCTGTTTTCTCCAAAAAAGTAAAGCAGAAAGCCTATCAAAATACATAGCAAAGCTACCGTTTAATTAACAAACATGAAGTCTCTTCTCATTTTCTCGATCGGTGAGTGGTTATATTTCCACTTAATTACCTTCTTCTCACTTATTGTGGCAACATGCTGTTATCGTCTGCCTAAGCAACTAGTTATTCTCCTCTTGACACTCGACGTACGTTCTTTTCTACAGATGATGATCGCTCATTATTGATCAAAAAATTGACGCCATTATTGTCTGAAGAGCAACCTTAAATTTTTATGTTTGTCAAAGAATAATGAAAGATATTTCTTGATTTAGGTTCATCAACCTCGGATGAAATTATATGCATAAATTTCGATTCATGACTTCTTGATATTTTTTTTTAAATTGCTTTGTTAGGTTTTCCAATAAGTGATTTAACAAGCGTATATTAGAGATCCAATTATTACATCAACATTGTTTATTAATCATAGCCTACCGAATGACGTCAGAAGCATGCCATCTCTTTTTTGCTATGCAATTATGTCCCAATTAATCTGACTGGCCCAGCATCAAGCGATACATTTTAATTGTTTTTTTTTCTTTTATCAAAAAGATCTTTCAAATCTTTGTTAATTTAAAAATCGAAAGGAAAATGTAAAAAACAAATGTGGAAAGAATTTAGAATTATAAGTTGATTAGCTAACAGAATAATAGCGGTGTAGTTCATCGCAGGTTTCCAACTTTTAAAGTACTCTATAGAATTTGTAATGCCTTATTTCATTTCAGTTTTCTTGTATGTGGAAAGATAAAAACATACTGGAATTTAAAAAAAATCTCCTGATAAATATAGTTTCAAAACTCAATAAAATCACGATAATATGGTTCTTTCCTATTTTATAAAATTAAGTTATTGAAATCTTATTGATTTCAGAAAATTCCTAACATAGGAAATAACATAAAATTAATCACTTGAAAAAATAATATATATTTTATAAAAACATATACTAAAGTGTAATTTAAATTAATGTTTTTATGAATTCTTCTCATTTTTAAATGATTCGAAAAGTATCCGTTTTATGGTAGTTAAGGTACAAAATCGACTATTTTATATTTTCGTATTGTGAGAGCAGTAAAGAAAGCTATAGAATAACTGAATATATTATTAAATTAATGCAGAATGCGAGATTACATCTGCTAGCGATAAAAGCATGTCTCCATTTTCCCTCAAACATCGTCTTGACAATCGCTTCGATACTCTATTTAATGTTGTAATGTTTCTTCGCTATTTACATAACCTAGAATGGTATGTGGCACATGAAAGAGAATGATTTATAAAACATACCTGTTGCAACGTATAACCAGTAATCTCGCATACTCTTTAATTAATTAAAATTATTATCCCAGTGTGGGCTTTGTGTGGGATTGGCCTAAAATAGTTACGAAATTTTAATCTTTGGAGAGTTTAGCCTTTTAATGAATCTCTCCTGTGATCCTGGGCGAGATTTTTTGCGATTAATCCCTAGCATACGGTCAATATAATTCGAAAACTGGATTTGTATTTTATTTTCCAGCCGACTGATATTAAAATTTGATACAGAACTTCAATTGTAAACACAAAATTACATACCAAATTTGATATATTTAAATCCTTGCTTTATTTTATTTTTTTGAGTTATTGCGTTTACATGCTTCGGAAAGCCCGGACTGACAGACGATCAACTCCTCTTTTTATTTGATTCAAAATTTGATAGGTATCTACATCATACATGTTAAATCCACTATTATAACCAGTTTTATCCAATTAGCTTTTTGTAGTTATCGTGCCAACTTATATTTGAACAGATAGACCTCCTTAGAATGGATTTAGCACAAAATTTGACAGAAATCTACAAATTTGGCATAAAGTCGCGTATCAAACTTCACCTATCTAGCTCAAAGTGTTATTGAGTTATCATTGTCACAGACGGCTGAACGAGGGGACAGAGATAATGCCAAAAATGTGGTTTTCAAACTCAGGTGGGTTTAAAATGTGGACATCTCGAATTCGAATTTGATGACAATTGCAGTACATTCAATCCCTATAAGCCGTATACGAGAAAGTGAAAAGATATCATAAAAAGGAAATATAAAGAAAGTAAATAATAATAAAATACTGACAAAAAAACAGATATTTAAAACAAAATTCAAATTGATGTAGAATACAAAAATATTTTCAATAAGGAATCTATACTTGTCATAAAGCACAATGTGTGTGTGCGTGTGTGTGTGTGTGTGTGTGTGTGTGTGTTGGCGCTCTACAGACCAGAGCATTCAACCTACAGCTACCAAATTTGGCACGTGTATACCTTGGAGGCCGGGAATGTGCACCTGGGAGTTATTCTTTCGAATTTTTAATTAGAATTTTATTTATTTAAAAATTAAGCGAAATTTTGGCGTGTTTCTGCTATAACTTCCGAAAATATTACCGCACAAAAAAGATTTTTACATGAAGTTAAAGATCAAAAATTTATCTTTTAAATGATACTAATGTTTTAACCTTAAAATTAAAATTCTATTTTTAATGAATTTTTAAATAGATATTTTAACTACATTTTTCAACAAATTTTTTCGTACAAAATAAAAATAAAATTTAAGCTGCACAAGCACGCTTCGCATTAATGGGAAAGAAATTAGCTTTTTTCAAAATGTTGCCATCACATTGATTAAAGCTCCAATTAAAAATAAATTAAATCTTTTTGGAAATGAAATCTGTAAAAATATAATTTTCGGCACGTGTCTGTAGGAAATGAAACAAATATGAAATATTATTTTTTCTAAAAAATAAATTCAAGAAAAATTATTTTATGATCTTTTACACTCTCTATATTTTTAATACAATAAATCAGTTTTATTTTAAGGCAAGTTTTGTTTAATATGGATAGGACATCCATTCAAATCAGGGCCACACAGCTAATTTGTAAACCTTTAGTAAGACACAGATATGCTAAAATGGTCTAAATGGAAAATGATTATATTTTATGTAACTCGATTAAATAAATGCTCTAATAAATAACGAATTTTTGATTTTACATAAAGCTTCTGTTGTGGAAATCACGATTAACAAAATGTTTTTGAAAGACTATTATTTTTAATAAAGAGTTAATTTCCAATCAACTAAATCAATCACTTAAACTGACTGATTTTTGAAAATTTGAATATCACTATTCAATAAAAAAAGGATAATTTTAGATTTTTCATCTATTGTTTCAAAGAAAATCGGATCGCAGGTTTCTCAAGATTAATTGGCATAAGATTATGAAAATGTTGGTTTTTCTAAATTTTTAACATTCAAAACTTCATAAATAAGTCTTAGTTGATCGTTGAAAATAGAAACATTCATTCATTTATTTAAAATTTGGTGAATCCAGAATATTTCTCAGAATATGATACCTTACTGCATTAAATTTAGACTTCATAATTTTTGAAATATATTTATAGGCCGGAACAAAATATTATTATTGATTTCATTTCAATCCTTTTGAAAGCAAAACTAAAAACTGAATTTTATACTGAATCTGAGAAAGTTTGTTGAATTATTCTTTGAGATATTACATAAATTATGAAAAATATTTTGTAGTTCACATAAGACTTAAATACCGAGCGATTCTGTTTGCAATACTCAAATTCAATAATAATAAATAAATAACAATAAATATGATAAATAAAATAAAACGCTTGGTTTTATTAAAAAATATCTCTACATTAATTGCAATTTCATCATTTCCACATTAAATTAAAGCTGAAGTTTAACCGGAAATGACAGAAAATTAGCAAAATATATATAGTAAATTGAACGAAACGATCTAAACAAGAGTATAAGTTTGGTATGCCTATCAAAATTTGAAGATTAAAAATGTTTTGTTTGAGAATCTATTAAGAGATCAGTTACTTAAAATATTTAATTGTAAATTGTAGCGAGCGGTAATACTGGCGAACCGGCTCGTCGCCAAAGGCTGCTAGTGTAAAAAAAAATTGAGAAATGAATATAAATAAAATGAATGTAAAATAAAATTGAGAACGACCGAATAAGAACATAAAATGGAAAAAAATAAGCAATCAAGTATATGTAAGTAAGAACAGGAAAAAATATTTTATCTAATAAGACAGAGTTAAGAGACCATGATGAGCATTCTTGGAAAAGTGTCGTAACTAGTGTACTGAAGTAAAGTTTCCAATAGAGCTTTTAAATCCAATCTGATGTCTTCTGTTTTATGTTTCCGAATTTGAAATTCCCGCACTCTATTTAAGGTTTTAATATATAATATTTAATATTTTCTATTATTTTTTGATGAGGCAATGTCCATTAAAAATTTAATTTATATATATATATATATATATATATGCCAAAGTTCTTTCTATAGAAGGAAGAAAATTTTAATGTTAAATGTATTTCCTAA
>JAPMOR010114160.1:72586-84465 GCA_026543865.1 Argiope aurantia | reverse complement strand
AAGCAACACATCGGAACAGATCGAGTAAACCATCCATAGCCTCGTTTCGACACATCTCGGCTCATCCTTACTTGCCGCTTCCAATTCTTTAGCCGTGCCATTACGGGGTCAACGCGGCATACTTCCTGCGTCACCCAACACTATTCGGCCGCAGGGGTTACTCGTCTGCACAGCATCACCCCCCCCCCCGAAACCCACAGGCCTGAACGGAAGCTCCTTCGAAGGCGTTCGCTCGTATTGTTCTTGTCTTCGGGCTTCGCTCTTTTTCTAATCACGGAGGAAACGGACGTCCGAAACGCAGGAAGTCGTAATTGCAAGCTCCAGTCAAAGGTGTGGGCGATCCTCTCGCTGAGATTCCCCATCACTGACAGACATTGGGGCATGAATAATGTTGCATTTAGATCTGCAGAAATGTTTATAGGCTCATGCAAAGAAAGTCACTCTTGAATCGGACTACTGCTGTTTTAAACTTACGAAATAAGTCATTCATCATAGACCTTATAATTCGATGTGTAAGTTTTGTGAAATTTAAAAAAGCATTTCAAATTTATTATGAATTTTAAAATATATCAAAACGACAATCCATTTCAAATATGGAGTTATATAGTTTTAAAGTAGAGGAAATTAAACTATCAAGACACACCTCATTGAGCAATAACAAAGTCATTTTTATTTCGATCGGAGAACGCAAAATTGCAACATGATGAATTAAAAATTTAATCTAAGATAATATAAAACTTTAACCTCAACTTTGTGCACGAAACAAATTTTGATAACAGGGATTGTTTATATACGATCATTATGCCAAGGAAACAAGGGAAGTTATTAACTGGAAGAAATTAATTTATGTTGATTACTAATAATTAATGAAAAATCTGACAAATTTTAATTCTTCGGAAGTATTTTTAAGGGCTATTTTCGGAGGCAACTTGTGAAGTTTAATTTAATTATATTTTTTCCTTAAAACATAAAGTCTTCAGGCTATGAGTTTCACACTTCTGTTACAAAGTTGACAGTTCCTGCAATGCAAGTCAGCTGCTGTCTTGTGATGCATCTGAGGCATTATAAAGTGATGCTTCTTTTGCCAGTTTCTCTAGAAAAACATTAATTAAGAGTATACTTTCCTGCATAAAAACATTTATTAAAATTCATCAATGATTCTTAAAAATTAGAAGATTTAACTTCTTTCTTTCTTTCTTTATTTCGCTAATTTATATCAGCTATTTAAGCTCTAAAGAGCCTTCCACAGCCTTCTATGAGATGACGAACTTTTATGTACGTTATCTTTCAGAAGAGATGCTTGAGAATAATAATTTTGATTTAATTCGATTTTCGAATTCAGTGAAAAAAAAACATTTAAAAATAAATCAGTAGAAGTATTCTCCCCGAAACTTACTTGCATACTCTCCAATAAAGTTCTTATTTCCCTTTCTCCGCAATAATATTAGGAACCTTGAGTATAGCTTGCATGCCATTGGTGAACAATAGTCATGAAATGTAGATGTTTAGACTGAATTTATCAATTTTACTATATTTATACGAGAATGTGTAATTTTAATACTTTTTCGCATGTCGATAGACACCAAAATTGCACATAAAACTACAGTTGTAATCACAAGACAACATACCCAGTTTAATTGATTTAAATCATTGCGTTTATGAATTATCGCGTTTACAAACATGCGAAAGCACAGACCGACAGACGGTCAACTATTTTACAGACCTGATTCCAAATGTGACACATATCCATACGTTTGATGTTAAATCTGAGTATCAAATTTTTTCTGCTTTGTTTTGTATCTATCGTGCTAATTTATATTCAGACAGCTGGAAAAACGGACTCCCTCTCAATGGCTTCCATTCAAAATTTGATCTAAAAATAAAATATGAAATCTATATACCTAATTAAATTTGTCTAGCTTAAAGGCGCGATTTGGAGTTATCTTTTTCACAGACACAATTTTTAAAAAATCGTTGTATTTTTCGGACATAGGGTGGTTTGAAACGTGGAGATCTATCAATATCCCAAATTCGAATTTTTATAAATAAAATACTTTCTATCTACTACGTATATGAGGAAGTAAAAAAAAAAAGGAATATATGGCCCAATTAGCTTTGGACCATTCATTTACTGTCTTTTAAATAAACTACAGAATTTTAAGTTAAGCTTCGTTTTCCTAAAGTCTATATGCACACAAAAAAAATTCTAAATAACATATTTGATTATTTATGATAGTAAATGCTACTTTATAAAGAAAGACATACCCATCACCTAAATTTGTAATCTTAGCATATCTCATTATTACTTTTTAATACTTTAATTGATAAAATGATCACTTGAAAGAAGATAATATGATCGAAGGGGAATAATAACCGCTATCATTTCACTGAAAGAGAGTATTATTCGCTGTAGAAAAGAAGGTGAAAGGATTCCTTTATAACATCCCTTTGCATTCAAATTTCAGTTCTAAAGCGAAATAGCTCACTCGTTCGCTGTAAATGACAGCATTTCAAGCGAGTGACCACCAACAAAGGGTAAATAGGGTACTTATTGCTACCACCTGAGTCGCTAAACTACCGAAGAAAAGAAAATGGAAAAGTTCCCTGTCTGATATGGGACTTCTTCAGGTGAGTAGATCACTCAATCCACTCCGAGGAGGTGGTTCCGTAGATCCTTATCACCCGGGTAGATTTTCCAAGAGATAACCTTCTCTTTGACCCGGTTGCTAACGCCTGTTGCACACCGTTTGTAACTTACTAAGTGAAGTGCCCACATTGTGTAAGAGTAATGGTCTTCATTTTAAGATAATTTTCAGGCTTTTGAAATCGGTATTGAACTAAAAGCGTGCCGCTAAACGTGTTGTAAATACTCTGTCATTTAACTGAATGGCTAACTTTTGATAAATTGTGCGGGTCGAGGATTTCAACCCTTAACGATGATAGGCCTCAAAATGGTTCTTGGGCTTTCAAGAAAAATTGCCTTTCTTCAGAATCTCATTTAATTTACAGAAAAAAATATTTTTTAATCCTAATTATATAACAATTTTTTTATCATAAAAGAATTTAAAAAATTTATATCATACCGTAATCTGAACTACTACAATATAACTAATTTGTTATCTATTTAAAAATAAAATAGATAACCAATTTCTTTGCATTTCTATATAACCAATTTCCTTTCCATTTCTATATGTTAGTAAATTTTGTTTTTCGAGTTGTGTTTTTTATATCATATATGTTTCGAGAGAATCATTATCAAGCTGATATTAAAACTTGCATCGCTTAGCTAACAACAAAATGAAATAGACTGAGCCACATTTCAAAATGTTGAATTTTCGCTTTTTTACAGCATATATATAAATCGTTTTAAAAAAAATAAAAAATAAAACTCCTACTGATTCTGGATTACGCAATGTACATTAGATAATGAAATTTATTTTCTTCTTTCCTTTTAAGAACAGCATGTCTATAATTTTCCACTGTTAATCCTTAGAATACGAATAGATTTAGTATATGCAGAAATTTAAATTAATGTTATTTATTTAAATCTGCTCCACATTTATTTTTCTTTATAAACCTCTCATCCAGTTATACTGCATCTGGCATCTATTTTCGATAATATAAGATGTAAAATAATCATCAACAAATACATTATTAGATTAATAGTCTAGCACTTCTCTCTCTCTCTCTCTATTTATATAATGTTAACATAAAAGGCACAGAATTCGTTCTTATTACTCATTATAGAAAGACAACCTTCAATTTTAGACAAATTATAGAACGAGCTTCGAACAACATAATTGAACATTTTTATAGATGCAATGAATTCAACGCTTCGAACAGAACTACAAAATATTATTTGAAATGCTCTGTAGAAGGTTTGCTGTGTCAGCAAGATATCGCTATTCAGTCAGAGGAAGGAAGATATAAAAAAAATTTAAAAAACAACAACCAGGCTTTAAAAAATTTAATCAAGCGCAAAGATTGTGTGAAATAAAAAAATCCCTATGACTTCACCACGGAAGTTGATGTTCATATCTTTCAATACAATTTTCTTAAAAGTGAATTTCTTCTAATTATCTTAAGAATTGCAGTTAACTGATATCAGGTCCATTTCCCACAATTTGTCTCCTTGATTGTAATAGTGTTTTTAATTCAAATCGATATTATTTGTAAGATTTTTTTAAATGTTAAGATGAAATCCATAGGCATGCATCTAAACATCCAACCGTGTGTTTTTGCTGATCTTTCACTACGTAGCAAGATTCTAAGTTCAACATTCGTTTCGTATTAAGTATTCTATTTAATTTGTAATAAACTAATTCAATTGAATTTATATTTTTCATTCACAACAAATAAAAGGAAAAATCTTTTTATTTTTTATTTTTTTCTAAATTAACCCTTTAATAGCCTAGAAAGTCAATAATCTGATGAAGAAATTTATCGCCAAAGGCGGCTTCTCTTAATTTAAAATGCATGAAATGGGCATCCAAATGTAGTTTATTTTAGCTTTTTCAATTAAAACTATAACAATACAATTCTTGTTTCTAGTACAGTAGAAGGGCAAACTTCAGGAGCTCCATCTGTTCAAAAAAAAAAAAAAATCTTTTTGGCACTCAAAAAAATGAAAAATAAATTTTTTAATTTAATAATTTAATCTTGATAAATTAAAGAATGCTTGATTAAAAGTACTTGTAAGGACATTTCTTTTAATCTTTTAACTCAAATTGACCTTTATAAAATGTTTGTTTCAAAATGCTGAAGATTCGGACAATTATTCCATAGAAAATCGTATTACAAGATCTCTTATGATCCATTTTTAAGAATCCCTTTATTGAAGTGATCGAAACGTTAAATTAGAGTTGATGAATTTGTTTTTAAATGAAAAAAAAAATCATTGAATTATATGTATTGATCGAGCGCAGAAATATCTTTTTCGGAAATGATTCTTCATATTGCATTATATTTAACAGGAGTTCTGGATTACACAACTAAAGGAAAATTAAAAGAAATTTCATGTACTAGTAGTAATATTAAATCACTCGTCTGTAAGGATGAAGCTTAAATTGCCATGAAGCAAATAGATAGCCATGATAAAAGCCAAATGACGAAATATACAATATGTTTCACAAATTCTCTAATGCTAGAATTTTCGCAACATATTTTCAACATTAAACATTTTTGTGAGGAAGGGTGTGGCAATATTATTTTGAAAAACATCAATTACTAATTATCAAAGCCTGCACAATTCATGAGCAAAAACTATAATCGTTGGTTTTCAGCTTGACAAACATTTCAAATGCCAATAGAGAGCCCATTCTCGATTCAATAAATCGCAGCCTCACCCTTTCTCGGGTAACCGAAGAAAATATTTGCTCAGTTCACCCTGGGTGCTCATTATTTTTCTTTATCAAAATTAATAAGTCGACAGACCAAGCCCATCCCAGTCCATTGCAAGGTCTGAACAACAAGAAAAGGTAGTCCCAGAGGCATCACAGTCACACTTTGCAACAAGTCAGTAGCTACCTGTCAATTTCACACCATGCCATCGTTCAAAGGTGTGATGGACAGTGGCTTCCCCCTCACCCCCCATCCCCTTTATTGGAGGACCAGGACGAATCTGTCCGAAGGCCAAAGTTACCACAATGATTTGGCAATGGACCATTTTCTCTTTTTTTTTGTTCTCTTTCATTTCGAGAGGATCTTTAATAGGCACGTAATTGACAGGCATCTAATTATGAGGCGGAAAGAGTATACACAAGATTGCTACAAGTACTTCCTGATTCGGAGACGCTCCTGGCCAATAAGCTGAAGGAGTGATGCCAAATGACACGGACATGCGCTCGGCATTATTATCTGTTTAAGGAAAGGGGTGTGCTGATGTTTGGAGGCTGTTATTTTTCGATACCGGAATAAATACTCATGTGCAGGATGTTCGCATCAATTAAATACTGGTTAAAGATATCTTCATTTTTTTAGTTCTAAGAATTTAAATTCGAAACTTGAAGCAGGATAGCAAGGTAATTGTAGCTTGCATGCATACATACATACATACATACATATATATATATATATATAAGCAGAACATCTTGATAAGTCGAAAGTTAAATAAAATAATATAATAATATAAATAAAAAATAATTTGTGAGGAAATCATTAATTAAATAAAGAAACGAATGCAAATCTTTTGGATTTTATTTCTGTTATTGCTTCACAAATATGGATGTTACATGGAAATTCAGAAAATAAGATCTTTTCACAAGATTTCATCTAACTGAATTGAAATAATTAACATGCATTTTTTCAGAAATGTTTCTTCTAGACTTCTTTGGATTATTATCCTTTTTCACCTTACAATGCCAGAAAAAATATATATTAAGATGGTTGATTTATTTAAAAATAATCCATGAAAACGTATTTTTGAATTAATTTTTAGTTCCTGGCTCCCTGAAATTCCAAAATTTATAAAATCGAGCTTCTATTTATTTCAAGTGAAATTTTTAAGGCACAAATAAACCGAATAAATAAATTCATGATTCAGTATTGTAGGAAAATGAATAATAAAAGCATTTTGAAAAATTCGCTTAAATAAAACAAATTTGAATTCAAGTATAATGCAACTTCAAATGAGATTATTGAAAAGAACTAAATCAATACTGAATGAGTTAAATTAGAATAAATTTTAAATGAAAAGATATTTTTGTTTTTGAGAAAGGGGTCGATGATATATTCATACCAAAAGACAAGGATGAGGAGTATGAAAACATAAGGAATTGTTATTTATAGTATAATCAATACAAAAATTAATAGGTTTAAGGATAAAATAGCATTTCTCTTACAAGTAGCGTGTATTTTCTACTATTATCTGTCTTAAAAGTGCAAGAAAGTGATTTTGCTTTCCTTTCCAACAGCAGATATTTCTTGCGACGAAACAATTTTTTATAACAAGTTTTACATTGTTTTTAAAGCTTTTTGATAAATATCTGGAAAATTCATTTTTTTTTACTTTTAAATCTTAATCATACTGAGACACGGATTTATGTGTATGTATAGGACTAAAATACGTGTTTTGTTTGCTTTTCTTACTAGGGAATTTCATCTAAAGTTCATTCGTAACTCTGCATTACTGAATTTGTTAACAATTAAACTTAACTTTTAGAATTGATTCGATCTTTAATGGGCGTAGACTGTAATTAATGTATTGGCCACCCATAAAAGTATATGTTGTCCGGCTTAAGCTAAGCGCTAAGAGATAAAGTAATTAAAAAAACTAATGAAAATTGCTAAACGAACAAACAAAAATAAAAATTATTGCAAGAATTGCAGTAAAAAAACAAATATAAATTTGATCACACATTTTCGATATCTTTAGACTTTTAAACTGGTTCTTCAGATAGTCACTAACTTAAATATCCATGTTTTGATGCAGATTCTTAAGCAGATATTAATATTTCTAAACTAATAGACGTCCTTCTTTTAACAAGATCATTCAAATATTATTTTAAGTTTCTATTTAAAGAAAAGAAATAAAAATTTCCTTTATAATAGGTGCTAAAAATTTATATTCCGTATGTATTAAGAATTATTAGGTTGGTATAAATATTGTTACGATTTTCAATTACAAATTGTTTATCTCTTGAATATATCTATCTTTTTGAATAATTTTTTGTCAATTCTTATTTACAATAAATTTTATTTGATATTAGTTAACTCGTGTTTTAAACTCACTTCCAACTCAAATTGCACTCATTTTAATTTATAGCTATGGGCTGATGTTGAAAAAGAGAATTTTCATCTCAACCTTATTATTATTATTATTCTCACAAAAGTTGTGATCTTGAAAATTACATTTGGTGTTTATGATGTCAATGATTCATTACAGTGGTTTACTTTTTGCTATTTTTTCATTGAAAGGTGATCAGATTTTGGTCCACCCACTCAAGTCGATTATGACCAAATGATTTCCCTAGATGATTTGGACCTTCACATGAGTTTAGAGAAAGGGATTTAAGTTCACTTTTCAAACAACAGGATAGATTGAGTTTTAATGGGAAGGGATTTTATAAACGCTGAGCATCAAATATACAATTTATATCATAAATGTACAGAAAAAAAATCCATTTATAAAACTAATAATGAATAAAAAATAAATATTGAATTGTTTATCGAAAAACCAATTGTGAAAAATAAATTTACAAATTGGTAAGGTGTAGTCGTTAACAAATTCGTTTTTCGGATGAATTAGGTGTACATATTTGCAATCAAAACATAGAATATAATCGAAAATCGAGTACAAAACATTTAAAGCTGTTTTTTTAATAGTTAGATATTGAAATTTTTTGTAAGAATTTCTCAATTTTTTACTGAATCCTGAAAAGCCAATTACCCATTATTAAGAATCGCATGATTTCTTAATATACTTGGTTTGCACGCAACAACGGTAACTGGTTATGCTCGCATTACATTTATAACGAGCAAAATTTTTGATTCCTTACGATGAACACTTTTATAACTATTTTTGATTATTACTCTTGATCCTTAATTTTAAGCATTTACAACATTTCTGTACTTTTAAATAAAATAACTAAAAATTTCAGAATAATGTTTTCGAGAATAGAAACAATATTTTAGTGTTCTGAAAGTTTATGTATACATTCATTATTTTGTCTTCCCAATAATCTTTTTTAAATACTAGCAGATCGATGCTAGCCGACCTGTTGATTCACTCAATTATTTAGTTTTTAGACTGTTGAATATCAATGTGGAATGCATAGTTTAAAAAACAAATTATTATCTCATAAGACTTGAGTAATTCAAATCAAATTATCCCCCACGCGAATTAAAGAAATGTATATACTATGAAATAAAAGCGGGAATGAGAATCCTACTTTGGAATGGCAATGTCTAAAGAAATCTTAATTTTAACATTGGCAAATGCATGCAACTGAATGTGTTGATGGATGAGTTTGAATTGCATAAATTAAAAACTGTTACAAATTTTACATTCCATTAAAAATTGTTAAAAAACAAAGAAAACATTATACTAAGTGAAATGGAGCTCATTTAAAAAGTAATTTTTCTGAGTTTTAAGATAATGCAAAAACCACTTTTATAAGATAATAGTTTAGGAAGATATGGCCGTCCATTTCCTTCGGCAAGTCATAGCGATTAACTATCTGGCAACGGTTAAGCCTTTTTTCAAATTTGATTAAACTTTGCTTGACGCCTATTTCTTGATTTCTTTTATATCTTCCATCTGAATGAACATTTTTTCATGAATCATATTCAAAACATTTGTAATAATATTTCACAACTTCATTAAGGAATGAAGTGCAGTTTAAAAACAATCATTGAAGCAGTCTGAAACGCTCGTATAATGATTTTTTTACATTGGACTGTTGCCATTCGACAATATATAATAAGAACAATTTCTGTGAGCTTTGTATATAGATTCTATTATGATCCTATTTTCGACCTTCCATTTTTATTACCATTTGTTTGTTCGATAGTTCACTCTCCTTCTGCTTCTGTTTGGCTTTTCATTTTCATGTGTTCTGTACTAGCAGATGAAACTGAGATTGTCACAATATTATATACAGTAATGCTTTTTTTTCTTTCTTAATTATTTTATTTTATTTTTATGCATTATGTATTAACATAATACTAATGATTCTTCAAATGATATCACAATACATAAATATTTAAAGAATTAAAAATGAAGCTATGTTAAATAAGTTTGCACGGTGAATATTTTTCTACCACAAAAACTAAAGTAATTATTATTATCGATACTTAATACAAAGTGCGAATATTATCTGGTTTTTTAAATTAAATTTACACCTGCTACATGATAAGTTTTGCTACCATTACAAAAGTCATTTTAGTTCCTAGATATTGTTTTTTGCTTTCAGTCATTCATTAACAGACAAACAAAAACAATAAATAGAAAAGTATTTTGAACTTAAATTTAGAATTCATGAAATTAATATGTTATATTACTGAATTCATGCAGTGAGAAAGGCCGTACCTTTTCATATTAATTCAGAGGTTCCTGCCTTAAGGAACGGCTCTTTTTGGTGTAAGAGTTACGGATATTTGAAAGTAACATTCATAATGCCATTTGTGTACAATAGTTATAAAATATTAATTCAGCATAAATTTATTTTTATTGAATTTATCGTGTCATCCTTTGAGAGTGTTTTGGTAATTAATACCTGGCGTACGTTTAATAGAATACGGAAATCGAATTTGTGTTTTAGACGCATTTTTTCCACCCGACTGAAATAGAAATTTGCCATAGAATTACAACTGTAATCACCAAATTACACACCACATTCTATACTTTTAAGTCATTGCATTTTTGAGTTATCCCTATGACATGTTTCTGAAAGTACTGACCTATAGAAGGTCAAACCTGTGTTGAACTTGGCTCCAAATGTGTAGATGTTAAATATATAGATGTTAAATCTTTAGTTAAATATATAGATGTTAAATAGATGTTAAATCACTATAGATGTTAAATCTGTTACCGAATTTATCGATCTAGCTCTCTATTCTCCTCACAGTTATCGTGTTAACTTATATTCAAACAACAAGACAGACAGGTTTCCTCTAAATGCTCAAAATTTGATGGAGATTTGCAATTTTGATGTCGAGATTGTATACTAAATTTCATTCATCTAGCTCAAAGTGTTTTGATTTTCTTTTTCACTGACAGATAGATAGACAAGCATACGGACGGACGGATAGACAGATATAATGCTAAAATGTCTTTTTCAGGCTCAAAAAAGTCTGAAGCGTGGAAATTCATCGAAATCTCGAGTTCAAATTTTTTGGCAATTACAATACTTTCTCTATATTTTGTGCGAGTATTTTCGCATAAAAATAAAGGAATTTTTTCATTTGAAGTTTGTGTAAAAAGAGTTTTTTGCAGGTTCGAGTGTCAACTGAGGGGCAAGAAAGAAGATTGCCGTAGAAGTAGTATTAACGCAATTCTTTTTACAAATGTAGAACTTCTGGTAAGAACATAAAAATATTGCGTTTGTATTAATGACAAAACAGCAATTTGACTTATGTGAAGTCATAAGATTATATTTATCTCTATATGAATGCAATTTTATTAAAATTGGCTCCGTGAAATAAATTCAAGGATCGCATTCAAAATTTTCTTCCATTCTAATATTTGATTAACTGGTTTACATTTTTAAAAAAAAAATCTATACACCAAAATAGCCTAAATATCAGTTAAGTGTCTGAACAAGAATCTAACTGTAAAAACAGTCATTTTGCCCTTATTTATTTTTAAATTTCAAGAATAAATGTTCTCTCTTTATGCTTTACCTTTTGTATTTATTTATTTTATATATATATATATTTTACTTATATATGCTACAGTAAATGTAATAAAAACTTATTATTCATAATTAATATTGAAGATTATGAATAATCACCAGTAATTATGCATAATTATCAAATTAACCACATTTACTGTATCATATATACTATATACATATTCCTCTGCACATTCTTCTGTCAATCTCTTATTCGTTATCATTATTATTTTTAGAATGAAAAATTTAGTGTCAGTCAAAAACAGCATCATTCTGCTCTATCGTATCATTTCTCTTTGTAAAATCCGCCATTTCGAATATGTGAATGATTTACTCGTATTGTTTGTTCCAATTTATCAATAAGCGAATCTATTCGAGTTACAACGCCTAATGCTCTTATATGATCAAAATCCGTGTAACAGGCATTTGTTGTCCTTTTTTTTTAAATTATATTGATTCTCATTTGTTTTGCAAAAGCAAAATATCCTTCCTTTTCTAAGAATTACTTACAAGCTACGTTTGTAAAATTGCCAATCGGGATAAAGTAGG
>JAPMOR010114160.1:53078-72576 GCA_026543865.1 Argiope aurantia | reverse complement strand
TTGCCAATCGGGATAAAGTAGGGGTCTCCCATATATATTGGAATCATTATGAATAAATCCTTCTTCAGTAACTGAAAGGGAAGAGGTGCTTCATAAAATTACTTCTTCAACTATACAATTTTAATGTTCTCTCGCCAATTCCTGCCGTGGCCTTCCCCCACTCAAATGCACCGTGATGGCCTGATGTTAAGTTCTCTGCTTCGGAATAGGAGGGTTTCAGGTTCGAGACCCGTTTTCACCAAAGAATCGTAATATAAGTGGTCCTAATGCACGCTAAATCAGTAAGGGCCGAATGACCTCCCGCTTGTCTGGAAGTTTGGAGAGGGGCACCAGCTCTGGTGTTGTCCACGTCGTCCGACCGCGGTTTAAAATTGCGAGGTCCGTCCCACAATAGCGCCAGTGTTCTTTTAAAACGGGACGTTAACATAACAAAACTAAACCCTGATGATTGTGCGTAAGCGATGGGCTTGGTGAACACTTCCATCAGAGCAGTGAAACATTACCCAGAAAAATGGAGCCCGTTAATGTTAACAGACTGTTGTTGAATTGTTACACAATTCAACCGCAAGAAAGCAGTTGAATTGAACACAGTTCAATTAATAAAAAGATGCCAATAAAGAAACGTCCAAATTTCCAAACTTGGATTAGTTAACTTGGATTAATCCAAGGTTTTCACTGTCAGTTTCGAATTCAGTAAGTAAAAATATTTTGTAATTGTCTTAAGTCCTGTGTCAAGTAAACAAAACGACGCGATTTGCTGACCAACGTGGTCACGGTGAATAACTGTTAACTTTCATTATAAGGGGAAAATGCGAAATGATTTGCGGTACTGACAAACCAAAATTTGTTACGATGTGGTAATAATATCATTATAAATCATTGGAAACGGTCACACCAAAAGTTTCTCACATACTTTCTACTAAGAGTGTTAACCTGAAAAATGCATGGCTTTGGCTTAAATGGAATGGAATATTACGAAATAATAACCTTTGGCATAATATTAGTATTTTTACTGAAGATGTGATGTAATTCTTGGCTAGTGTTTGGCGATTAATCTTTGGCGTGTGGTTAAAAATATTTGAAAATCTAATTGGTTTTTTTAGGCTCGTTTTTCCCGAAATCTCGTTTGTTCTCGTTTGAAACGAAAATTAAGCACATAACACTTTTTGTTACAAAATCAATACTGAAGTCGATATATTTAAGTCATTGCGCTTTTTGAACTTTCGTATTTACAATCGTATTTATTGCTTCTGAAAGTATGGACTGATATACGTTCAAGTCCTTGGATTTGGCTCAAACTTTGTTAGGCGTCTACACTGAAGAGGTTAAATCCATAAATTCCAGTTTTATCCACCCACTTCTCTGCGCTTTGTAGTTACCGTGTTAATTTATATTAGAACAGCCGACCAGACTGACTTCCTCTAAGCAGATTTTGCTCACACTTTGAAAGAAAACTACACATTTGGTGTTAAGATCATGCACTAAATTTCATTTGTCTAGCTTAAAGAATTTTTGAGTTACCTTTAACATAGTCAGACTGAGAGACTGACATAATACTAAAAATATGTTTTTCGAACTCAGGGAGATCTAAAAGGTTGAGATTCTTCGAAATCTCGAGTTCAAACTTTTGGCATTTACAATACTTTATCTATATTTCATATATAAGAAAGAAAGAATGGAATAATCCAAAAAGAAAATCAATTATTTATATATAATTTAGTCAAATATTCGACTCTTTAATCATTGTTATTTTATTCATTATTTATAAACACTTGTTTGCGTGAAGGGATTGTTGGGGTTGGGTAAGAAAATGCAGGATACTCAAAAATAAAAAAATAAAAAGATTCATCAAGTGCTATGGAAAGAGATAAAGGAGTTGCTTCGGAACTGTTATTTAAATACAACCACTCAATACATGCAAAAAGTACCAACAAAAGATGCAAACGAAATTAAAATTTTTTAATGTATGTATATCCTAAGTTAAAGAAAGACAGATCTTTTTTCTGGAAAACAGGTCGAATATAAACCTTTTGTAACACTTGATTTGTCAGTGGTAACTGAGGGAGCCGATGAGTTCCTAAAATTTTGTATTAAAGGGTAAAATTGTTCTTAACTGTAAAGAAATAATACCTTTTTTTCCTTCAAAATAATATAATTTATGGCAAGTTATGGACATGTTCAAACACTAGAATGATACAAACACTCAACATGTGAGTAATTTTGAAATCTATCAAACACGATCTGCCGGAGAAAGCGAATACTTTTCTGCAAGTATTCCCGAACTTCTGCTCTTATTGCTTTCTGTTCGTATCAAAGTTTTTTTTTTTTTAAATTGTTGTCTAAGTAGAGATGGCCGTACTAAAATGAAAAAAATAATAAGGCAAAAATCCTGAAAACATTGTATTTTTAAAATTATCCTCATCTAAACAAAAAAGTATGCAACTTTACGTTAGATCCATTCACGTCGTTTTTATGCTATTTTCTGAAGGTATTAATTAAGAGGCAAAATATTGATGCAATCATAGTATGTGTTTGTGTGTAAGATGGATTTCTTTGGGTCAACGACTGTGTTAATATTTGAATAGGATTGGTTTTATGCATAGTACTTAAAACATATTATTAGAGGAAGTAAAATTAATGAATTTAATAATATTCAAAATACTCATCCCCCCGGGAATTTCAATATATTCTTTTAATCAATCATTTTTAATTTACCGTCTAATTTCCAGTTTACTTCAAACTCTGAAATTTTTTTCGACTTGAGCAAACTTTAAAAAATATTTTTTTTTCCTAGAAAAGTAATTGAGCAAAGAATTTTCTCTTTAAGTTTCAGCAAATTAACAGAAGAAAGAGCCGCACTTTTTAAAATTTAAGTGTTAAAGTGCAATCCTTACTTTTCTGAAGAGTGTAAAAAAAAAGAAAAAAAAAGTGCGATTACTTCACTCAAATAATTCTTTTTAATCACAGCATTCCTTGAAATCAAACTCATCGCAACTTGTGAAAGTCCTAAACTTTTAACTGGAGCACCCCTTTTAGATAATTATTAGCTTCCTCAATCCCATTCTTCCAATCAAGAAGAAAAAGACAGAGCAGTACAAAGGGTGCCGACAACACTTCCAACAATTAACGACTGAAGCGCTGGTCTGACGACAGAACACTTTTTATTTTGCTTGTCCTTTCCTTTCGCTATATTATTATTACTTTAAAACACCTTTCTTCGTGTCTTTCTCGAGACTCATCTTTCTTAAATTCGGCTCCGGTTCTCGTTTGTTTTTAATTCCATTATTATTATTACATCTCTCGTTATCTCTGGGGTTCTTTCTGAGGGATTGACATCTCTCCGCGTTTCGTAATTGTTATTAGAATTCCAGTGTCTCCAACGACCGTAATTATTTGCGGGCCTTCTTTAAATTAAAATTTTTTTCGCTCCGTATATAATTACGATTGGTCGGTCTATCAAGTCAAGAAATCGTATTTCTTGACTTGACCAAGAGAGAAACCGTTTTGTAGTTTTCATCGTTCTATTAAGGGGATTGTATTTGGTGACTGATTCTAGGAAGTGTTGATGTGAAAGATGAGAGTTCTAGTTGCGTATCATGTCAATCTGGAAACGCGAGATGTCGGCTGTGGGGTCATTTAATAAGTCTTATAGATTGCTCCAATTGTAATTTTTGTCTTCCTTAATCACATTGTTTCAAATACTTAATCGCATAAGGACGCTTCTGGAAAGAAATCGATTAATAGTTTTCATCTTTCGATCAACGTGATGGTATTAAGGAGTGATTTCTAGAAAAAGACTGAAATGACAGAGGGGGTTTCAAGTTATGCATCATATCAATTTGATGACGTAAAGGTTGCTGTGTAGTTTTGCTTCCTTTTTTAAATCTTCTCTATTGTCTTTTACGTTACTCCCTCTTCTTCATCTCTTTTTTACTCACATTAATGATGTCACCTCACTCATCAATCTGATATTTCGGAAGTACAAAGAATCAAAAAAGTAGAAAAGAAATTTGTATGCTAATTTAGAATTAATTAAATTTCTAAAAACATTTATTTTTATTCTTCGGTATAAAATCAATGATTGCAATATTTTTTAGTTTTTTTTCCTTCCTTACTTTAATAATTGATCTTAGTTATGTAGTAGAGTTACAATCTATTAATAGATTATCGTTGCTTTTATACTGCAACAAAGGAGTGGAAAACAACTCCCCTCCTTTCCCTCGTCATAACTTTAGTGTCGCTGTAAAAGTTTTCAGTAGTATATCTAAAATTCTCGAAATAGTTGCTGGTTCCAGATACTATAGCTAATCAAAAATAACTTAAACGATTTTGAAGACCAACATGTGAATATAAAAAAAATCTGTTCATAATGAAAAAAAACTGTTATAACTGTTCGAGTGTGGCGCAGACCCCAAAGCTATGGACCCAAGGCAAAATGCAAGCTGATCATGGTCTGGACAGTTTTTACCTGAAAAGTATTGGATCCTCTGGTCCAATTGAACCGATCATTTACTGGAAATGGTTATTTTCATTTGCTTACAAACTACTGGCAGCTATTCATGGATTTCATGCTCCCAAACAACGATGGAACTTTTATGGATCACGGTGCACCACATCACCACACCACACCATTGTTCACGATTAGTTTTAAGAACATTCTGGACAATTCCATCGAATGATTTGGCACCTAGATCGGCCGACATGAATTCTATTGAATATTTACGGGACATAATAGAGGGATCAGTCTGTGCAAAAAACTTGAACCAGCGACATTAGGATCGCTTATAGAGACATCATGGCTCAATATGCTGACACCAATAACTTGTTGAGTCCATGTCACTTAGAGTTGCTGCACTTCGCCAGAAAAGACGAGATTCGACACGTTTCCAGAAGATATCCATGATTTTTGTCACCTCAGCGCATATATTTAGTCTCTGTTACCCATTATTTATGATAACAAAATTAGATACAGATATGCTGGAGGAACAACAGAAATAAAAAAAAATACAGCAAACTACATTAATTCTTCAAGAAGTACTTTCGGAGCCACATAAGGTGCCATTTAGTTCATTTATTTATTGTATTTCGTAATGCATATCAAAGAATTTCTAAGCTATCTTTGACACCTGTCAACATCCACGGCACATCGTTTTCACCCCTTCGCTATGACGATTCTGACTGGCATTTTTAATCATAAATCTGCAACTGAGCCAAAGTATGAAGTAATTGAAAGTGGGAAAATCACTTAAGAAAGCCTCAAAATCTCAAATACAAATCAAAATAAATGAAATAAAATAATATTAAATAAGGTAATAAAAAATGGATCAAATCGGATATGCCATCAAGTTAGGAAATTAAGTAAATTCGTAGGTCAAGGGGTTACTTAAAGCGAAAGCACGTGAAGTTATCAGTTCAAAGGAAAATTAATAGAATCGTTGCTGATTTGATATCCATAGATGCCATTCGCCAAATGTATTTAAATCCGCTGCGTATCTTTTCTTTGTGTAGAAAAATATTACATAATACAGCGTGGAATTTTAACTATTTCTTTTATGTGGTAATATTTTTGAAGATACTATTATTGTTAAACATTTTTCAAAACTTGATTTTAAATTTATTATAATAAAATTATTGTTCGTTTGACGCTTCAGGTGAAATAAAAATTATATAGAAAAGCGAAATAGAAGTGATAAAAAGTTATTTTTCTGTGAATTTAATTTATAAAGCACCTTACTGTATCAGTTACATAAACTAGAACTTACTAATAATGCCAACCATACCTGTCTTCACCCTATTCGCAAACACAGAAAAAGACAGTACAGTGTCAAAATGAAAAATTTGAAGATATCTCTAACGGAAGATGAATGGGCGGAAAATAGTGAGAAAACGCCCTGCCTTTTCCATTTTCTGAAAGTAGAACCGTCATTTAATGTTAAGTCGGTTAGTCTTCGCTAATGCCAAATTGAAATTTCGCCCGTTTCGTTCCCTATGTTTTTTTTTTGTTTTTTTCAAAGCTGTCAGGACTCATTTTTGTGGCGAACAAACAACTTCATTTGGAATCGACGAAATGAGGTGAGTGACCTTGTTTATTTATTTACCCACTGAACTACAGAAAGCTTTAACTTCAACGATTTTTGCTTATTTTTAGATGAACTACAACTAAGACATCATACATATTCAACAGAATTTCAAACTTTTCAATTCGTAATAGCCCTTGGCTGAACAAAACACACTTAACTGTTAAAGATGTTCCACTCACCCTCGATCTTTTTAAAACAACCTGTCAGCTTTTCATTTTTTTCTAAATGTATACTTATGCTTTTATTTGGAATGATTTTTTTTTACTAAATCTTATGCGAAGTAATTAAAAAAAATATTGAAACCGATAAAAACTTCCCAATCGATATTTTGACGAATCTCGATTTTAGACCTCCCTGATTTTGAAACATTCATTTTTGACAAATGTCTATCTGTCTTTTGTTACAAAGGCAAATCAAAAATGCTGAAATTTTGTATATGGTCTTAATATCTAATGTGTAGATTTCAGCCACATTCCGGAATCCATTTTTCCTTCCGGTTGTCGGAATATTAAGTTAACACGGTAACACTAAATAGCCAGAATTAACATTAAAAAAATACAGATATACATCAAACTTGGAACCAAATCCGTGGAGGGACTGACCGTCTGCTGCTTTGCACTTTAAAAAAATGCAAATAAAATCTGATAACTCAAAAACGCATAAATATATTAACTTTGACTACAATTGATTTTCTGACTACAGTTATAATTTTGCCTCAAATTTTGAATTCAATCTGTCGAATTCGACCTCCAAAATATGCATTCGGTGTTCTGACGTTTGTGTATTCTCCGCATCGTAGGAATAAACACATGGCAAAAAAAAATTCCAAGTTTATTTGTCAGAGATTACATGAGAAAATTTTGATGACCTCTTCCGATTTTTTTTTTTAATTCCCCAAAAAGTGATTGATTCAAACAAAATTTAGTGCCTATAAAATGCTCTAGAATGCTATTTCCAAAAATTTTTGATATTCCTGATTTTTTTTATGTATGTTCGATGGTTTTATTATGAATATTATTTTTCATTTATTTAACATTATAACATTTATTCAGGGAAAATCATTTTTTTTTTTTTTGAGGAGGACAATTTACAAGTAGCCCAACAATATGCAATCACTTTTGAGAGCAATATTTGAACACATAGTGCATAGTAAATATTGCGTGTGTAAAGCAAAAATAAACTTATTTATACATAAAGCAAAGGCGCAAATATATAAACATAACAAAAACAGTTTTCAATGTTTCACTATCATTCACACTACTTCTTTCGAATTGCATATAGGATCCGATCATAATAACTCAAAAGAAACAAAGAAAGCTAAAAAATTTTGTTGCACACCTAATTGCCCAACCAGATACGAAAATTGAGACTAATTAACCAACCAGGTTATATAAAAAAAAGATAATCGTGCATCTAATTAACCTGTTCCCTGTCAGGGTTCAAATATCAGCTTCAAATTATTCGTTCGCCTTTAAAAAAAGAAATTGGATTAAATTGGAAAATGAACTGACAAAAATTTTGGAAAATGAACTGAACTTTTTATTATTAACAAAAATGGAAGTAAAATTATAGAATGATAAATACTCTGGTTCATATTTCTTATGCCCATTTGAATTCATACATGGGCGTAAATTTTATTCTGTGCGAAATATTCTACAAATAGTTAAACTATACTCTTTCCCAACTAGATTGTTCACCCAAATTATTGATTTTTTGGGTTGTTAAATATTAATGCAAAATGCCTATTCTTAAAAACAAATTAACCTTGTTATTTATTAAGATTGAAAAACATGAAGGTTAATTAAATAAATCAAATGAAAATATAACATGCGCTATTTAAAATATGCATATGCCACGAAATAAAAACGGAAGTGACAAATCCTAATTCAGAATCAATGCCCAAAGAAAACATTTTAAATCTTAAATTTAGAATTGACAAAAGCACACGATTGAAAGTTTTGATGGATGACTTTGAATTTCGTCATAACATTAAAAATTAACTGTTACACATTGCGTATCACATTTCAAATATTTATAAAATATAAAGAAAACATTGTGCAGAAATGAAATTGATAACCTTAAGAAGTTAATTTATTTGAAGTATGGTAATTAATTTCAATATGTAATTTATAGCGTAAAGATTTCTTTTAAATCTTGTTTTTTTTTTAAATCTGAGTGAATAGAGTTTTTAATGAACTCTATCCAACCCTATATTTGATAATATTTTGCAGCTTCATTAATTAGAAAAAACGAAATTAAGTGCAGCTATATAAATGTTCACATAGGGATTTTTTACACTTGATCATTGCCATTACGGTTGTTACAAACGATTTCTGCACCATATATATATATAATCATTTACATATATATATATATATTACTAATAGTACAATAATGATGTAGTTTGAGACATGATGATTTAATTTTGTGTGTGTGTTAATAGTAGTTAAACTAAAGCTTTTATTTATTTTTTTTTCAGAAAAATGCATGTATTAATTTTTTTCTTAGCATTTTACACTGATAGCTATTATTAGATTACTTAAATTTTGTTCAGTATAAATATTTTTTATTATAGAATATAAAACTAATGAAGGCATTTATCAATTTTGAGTTTAAGTTTGATCGATTTGCCGCTCTAAAGATTACGATTGGCATCTGATGTGATGGTTAAAATCTAGTGTTTGATTACAGAAGATTAAAAATATGTCCTTACATGACAGTTTGTTTTAAATAAGGCTTAAAATAAGTTAATTCTTCATTTAATTTACATAACATCAAGGCAGCTAAATCATGTAATGAAACTTTTATGTGGCAAACAATCGTATTTATAACAAAATAATTATAAACAGGAGAACTAAGTTGGATTTTAAAGTTTGGTTTTTATAAAGCTAAAACATAGATTAATTGAAATTCCCAATGTATCAATACTTATCTGAAAAGATACTAAATATTGGAATTTTAAATTAAATAAACTTATAACTTTTTTTATGATTATAAATCTTTTAAATTCAGCATGCTAATTTTAAAAATGCACTAATTTGAAAATCTGATCAAATGATTATTAGAAATTGTTTTTTTTAGGTGTACTGAAACTATAAAAACAGTTTTTTACAATAACACATGGAGTCGCAAAAGAAAAGGGAGGGTTTTAATTTGGTTTTAAACTAAGCAAAAAATAAATAAACTAATAAATAAAAGATACGCCAGATAGAATGTGTAGTACATATTTAATGGAATACAAATTTATAATATTATAACAGCACAATTGCATGAAAATAGTTTTATGCAGATTATTCTGCACAATTGCATAAAAATGGTCACTCGAAACGTGTATCGATTTCTACTGCAAGCTCTTCAAACGCTTGCCTTAAGTGCTATGTTGCATGTTGCATGCCCCCATAGGCCAGCAGTGCTAGACCAAGTCCATGACGTCGCACACTCTCAAAAAATCCAAAACCAAAAGAGGGTCGTCCGCTAAATCCTGCTTGGAGAGCCCCAGGCACGCAAGGATGTGAACGGGTGAAGACTGTTCAACCGAACAATTGGTGCAAGTATCGAAGCTCCTGAGTCCATCAGTAAATTTCAATGTCTTAAGGTGGCCACTTCTAAAACAAGAAAGAGTGGTTTGTTCCTGTCGAGAAAAACCATGAGCCAGGGAGCCTCCATGACGAGAACATTGATACCAATGGTGTACTGGGGGGACAATCCATGAGCCTTAAGTGCTTTAAAGAATTACAGTTTATGCTGCTTCCTGCTTGCCATTGTATCCGTCACGTTACTAGTAACTGCCTAATTCAACTATGAATTTGTATTTCATTAAATCTGCACTATAACGTTCTTTGGTGTACCTGTTTCTTCAGTGACAATTCGTTACATTATACTTAATTGTCAGCTCCTTTTGCGCTTGCGACCTCATATTCTATTCTAGCTCATAGACAGCATGTTCTTCCTTTCACGTCAGTCCCCTGATTTTAGAATCATGCTATATTTTTTAACCAAATCAAAGCATGCCGAGATGATTGTTCTTTCGTATTCCCAAATTAAAAAGAAATTGTAATAAAATGAACACAGATAAAAAAAATACGTATAAAGGCAAAAGTACTGCCATTGTATTTTTTATAAATATCATATTGAAATGTCTGAAAAAATCAATTAAAGATTAGAATAGCAAAAGCTTATGTCAGGAAAAAAAATTGATGTAAATCTAATTCCAAAAATAATTTATAAACAATTTTAATTTATGTTTCGGTAAGAAAATTTATGTTATATTCACTCATATAATATTAAGATAAGGACTCATTTAAATAATTGTTCCGATCATTTTCTTTAGGTTTGGCAGACATTTCGAACTAGAAAATAATATATAACTTTAGTTTCCAATTATTTTTGTAAACGCATTATGAGATGTAAATAATTTGCTGTATGACAATGAATGTTTGAAAAATTATTCGATGTGAAAAAAATGTTAGATCCACACATATGGATTTAAGACAAAACATGTAGGATGAATTCTGATTTTGCAGCCATTTTCATCATAAAATAACATAATATAACAGCCAATTGTAAAGCAGCATAGTATCTCAATCAATTATCACTAACAACGTCTGTTTCTACTAAATATTGAATAAAAGTTATAATCTTTTACCACAACAGAAATAAAATCTGTCGATAAATCTGAAGTTTATAAAAAAATTACATTTAGTATTGATTTTTATTAAATAGCTATATTTATTCCTTAATAAATAGCATTATGAGATTATATTTTACTGTGTACTTCTAATATCAAGTGGACTTTCTTTTTGCATTTAGAATCAATTCAGTTTTTCATTTGAAAGAATTTGTCATAATTTTATTGATAGGAATTCAATTAAATTCAGAAACGGAAATGCATACACATCAAGTGCATCCAAAATTAAACAACTGAGGCTTAATTTACGAAGAAAATTAAGAGAAAATAAAAATACTATTTTTTCATAGAAAGAAATTGTTTGTGGGGTTTTCCATGAATTCCATAACTAGAGTAAAAGCCAGCTGGAATGTTGAATGTTCTCCCCGGAATTTTCTTACATACTCTGCAATAAAATTATTATCCTCCCCTTTCTCCGCATAAAATTGTGAGCCTTATGTAAATTCCCAATAACTTACCTGGCATTGGTGAACGATAGTTAGGAAATATAGATTTTTGTTGAAATTCGAGAATTTTTACTGAATCTATAGAGCAAAAATATATCTTGAACACCTTTTTGACGAAAGATTGGCTCAAAAATTTCAGAAAATATTACAGTTTTAGTCACAAATAGCTCACTAAATTTCATTTATTTAAATCATTACGTTTATGAGTCAATTCGTTTTCATGCATAGAAAAGCACAGATCGTCAGAAAGTCAAACGTTTGACGGTTTAGATCAAAATTTAATCAATATCAATATTTTAGATGTAACCTGTATACAAAATTTCATTTATCTAGCCTTTTTGCATTTTGTAATTATCGAGTTCACTTATACTCCCACAGTCAAACAGACAGATTTCCCGTGAATGGAATTCCTTAGAAATTTGACAGAAATTTATGAATCTTGAAATAAGTCCATAAACGAAATTTCAGCTGTCTAGCTGAAAGCGGTTCTCAACGGTTATTCTTGTTCACAGACATATTGACAGACACAGTATCAAAAATGCTCTTTTCAAACTTAAAGAAGTTTGAAACGAGGAGAATCTCCGAGAGTTTGAATATTTTGATGATTCCAATACTTCCTCTGTACTTCGCATAAAAGAAAGTAATAAATAAGTAAGCACTAGTATAAGGTTTCTAAAATCTGTGGATTTTATCTCTCTCTTTCTCTATTACTTTTTTAAACAATGATGTCTACTTTTTTGTTAAAACTGCTAAAAATGTGAAATTTCTCCAGCTTACTAAAGAATACTTAGAAATAAATTTCAAATTCATGTTGAAATTAAAGTGAAATTCCAGAGCTTCTTCCTCCGTGTCGTATGAAGTTTTCATTTTAATTAAAATATATGACATGATTAATGCACTTCAAACATAACGAATTCAATCGCAATTATTTCCTGGTTTAAAAGTACGTTGCTTTAATTAAGGAAGAGAATTTCGACGTTTTTCAGACTCATCTCTTGAGAAACATAAATCAGTTTACGCTTTGCTGAGTTATTTCCAATCCAAATAAGAAGAAAAAGTTCTCTTAAGAATCTCCAATATTTCCTCCTCCAATCATTTTGGCTGCAATTATGCTCAGGAAAAGAAAGAAACAATCTAACATCAGCCGACAGGACGGCGAAAAGAGTTTATAGTCTGTAATTGTATTGGAACATTTTAATTACATATTCCGAAATGACATTGGGTTACTTTTTACATGCACTTATTAGAGTCAGACACCGATTTAGAAGTGGACACGCTTCTTTAATTTACCTCGCAATTCTCTGCCCCCCCCCATCCGAATTGACTCATTTGGCTTCCAAATAAAAGTAAGAACTGAAACAAAAAAGATTTTTTGAATGGCGTGGCGCGGTGCTGTCTTCACTTGCACGTGTTTCTGACGTTAATTATCGTCTGCTTGTAATGAGGCGGCCTGAACGATGTACGTCACGTGACGAAAGCCCGCGAAAAGTTGTTCGCGGGGATAATCGAACGGAAAGGGAAAAATTGTCGCAGCATCTTTACAATTTCTTTTTGAAATATTATTTTTAAATAGATTCCATTCTTTTTAAGTATTTTATATTATTCTTCCTTTGAATATACAGCATTCTGAAAATTTATATTCGAAAAAAATATACGAAGCATGCGTAGGATTCATAATACAAAGAGATTCAGAAGAAACCCACACAAAAGTGTTCATTATTAGATCTTTGAAAAAGCACCATTGGAAAGCACTGTGTTTTGTGCGTACTTTCCTACGACAATGAGCAGATTTATGTTACAGTATCTCTCATCATAATTATCGGAAGAAATCAGTAACTGAATCAATTCATTCTCACATAACACTCATCAAAGTTCTGTGCTATTTTGATTTTAGATTTCTTTTTTTTTCCCGATTTTGAAAGAGAAAAGGTTGTAACGACAAAATATAGCAACCGAAAAGCGCAGCTAAATATTAGACTGCATACACAATCAAGTTTCTTATGTAACTAAGACACTACAATAATGGATTGTATTTGAAGTCCTCCTTTAAGTTTTAATATAAAAATAAATATCCTGTCTTTCATTTGCTTCCCAAATAATTGTTCTATAATTGAACAGAACTTGGACAGACAATCATGCTAATGAATTGACAGAACCAAAAAGAAATTAAATGACAGCAACAAATAAAAGCAATAAAAGGGTTCCACATGCTAGAACCAAAATAATTTAACTCTTAAATGGTATCTAATTTTCAAGTTATAACACTCATTGCTTTTTATTATGTTTGTGTAAAATGCAATTCAAATGAAACTGTCAAAAGTATTCTTCAAAATATTACTATATTCTTTTTTTCATTTTCGTAATAAATTGTATAATTAGTATCATATCCACTGTTCCAGCTCGTCCAGTTTCTTCCGAAAGAATGAACAGTATCGTTTGAATTTTCTAATAATCATGATGTTTAAGAAGGCTTAATTATTTTGAATCAGAAGGACCCAGTGCAAAGTTGATTCGAAGCCTTGAAACACATTTCGTTGATAGCAAAATAGGAATTTATTGCATTTTGCTTTTTTTTTATAATGTAGAAATGGGTATAATAAAGAACTGAAAAATGCATATAAAGGATGAAAAAGCAACCTTCAATTTTTTTTAAAATAAAATTAATGTTTCAATCACAAAAATAAGCATTTATCTATCTATACTTATAATAAAGCTCAATGTGTGTGTGTTTCTGCGTGTGTGTTGGCGCTCTACAGGCCAGACCATTCAACCTACAGCTACCAAATTTGGCACGTGTATACCTTGGAGGCCGGGAATGTGCACCTGGGGGTTATTTTTTCAAATTTTTAATTAAAATGTTTTTTTATTTAAAAATTAAGCGAAATTTTGGCGTGTTTCTGCTATAACTTCCGAAAATATTACCGCACAAAAAAGATTTTTACATCAAGTTAAAGATTAAAAATTTATCTTTTAAATAATACCAATGTTTTAACCTTAGAAATAAATTTATATTTTTAATGAATTTTTAAATAAATATTTTAACTATATTTTTAACAATTTTTTCGTACAAAATAAAAATAAAATTTAAGCTGCACGAGCACGTTTCGCATTCATGGGAAAAAATTGGCTTTTTTCAAAGTGTTGCCATCACATTGATTAAAGCCTCAATTAAAAATAAATTAAATCTTTTTGGAAATGAAATCTGCAAAAATATAATTTTCGGCACATGTTTGTAGGAAATAAAACAAATATGAAATATTATTTTTTCTAAACAATAAATTCAAGAAAAATTATTATATGATCTTTTACACTCTCTATATTATTAATACAATAAATCGGTTTTATTTTAAGGCAAGTGTTGTTTAATATGAACAGGATATCCATTCAAATCAGGGCCACACAGCTAATTTCTAACCCTTTAGTAAGACACAGATCTTCTAAAATGGTCTAAATGGAAAATGATTATATTTTATGTAACTCGATTCAATAAATGCTCTAATAAATAACGAATTTTTGATTTTACATAAAGCTTCTGCTGTGGAAATCACAATTAACAAAATGTTCTTGAAATACTAATATTTTAAATAAAAAGAGTTAATTTCCAATAAACTAAATCAATCACTTAAACTGACTGATTTATGAAAATTTGAATATCACTATTCAATAAAAAAAGGATAATTTTAGATTTTCCATCGATCGTTTCAAAGAAAATCAGCACGCCGGTTTCTCAAGATTAATTGGCCTAAGATTATGAAAATGTTGAGTTTTTCTAAATTTTTAACATTTAAAACTTCATAAATAAGTCTTAGTTGATCGTGGAAAATAGAAACATTCATTCATTTATTTAAAATTTGGTGTGTCCAGAATATTTCTCAGAATATGATATCTTACTGCATTAAATTTAGACTTCATAATTTTTGAAATATATTTATAGGCCGGAACAAAATATTATTATTGATTTCATTTCAATCCTCTTAAAAGCAAAACTAAAAACTGAATTTTATGCTGAATCTGAGAAATTTTTGTTGAATTATTCTTTGAGATATTACATAAATTATGAAAAATATTTTGTAGTTCACATAAGACTTAAATACCGAGCGATTCTGTTTGCAATACTCATATTCAATAATAATAATAATAACAAATAAATAAAAATAAAGATGATAAATAAAATAAAAAGCTGGGTTTTATTAAAAAAATATCTTTATATTAATTGCAATTTCATCATTTCCACTTTAAATTAAAGTTTAAGTTTTACCGGAAATGACAACAAATTAGCAAAATATATATAATAAATTGAACGAAACGATCTAAACAACAGTATAAGTTTGGTATGACTATCAAAATTTGAGGATTAAAAATGTTTTGATTGAGAATCTATTAAGAGACCAGTTACTTAAAATATTTAATTGAAAATTGTAGTGAGCGGTAATACTGGCGAACCGGCTGGTCCCCAAAGGCGGCTAGTATATTTATAAAATGTAACTTAATAAACGATTTTCTATAAGGTAACATATGCGAATTTTTAGCTTCATTTTTTGCATGTTTTCCAGCAGATTTGTATCCAATAGATAAGATAATTTTAAAATTACATTTTTTCCACTAATATTGATATTAATACTAATGCCTGGTCTTATTATTTTTTTTTTAATCTTGAGAAAACTTTTTCGGCAAATTCCACCATTTACTAATAAAGCTAAATAGAGTTTATAAATAATTACAAATTTTTTATACAATTGAAATGAATTAATTTTATATAAGTATCTTAATGATATGATCCCGAGAAACATGAGTATAAAAACTAATTGGATTCAACTGATATTACGATATAAGGATCTTTGGCGACTTTTTTTCCCTTGGTGATTGGCATGCAGTTGAAACACAAGCACCAGAAAATGTAATATATATTTTGAAAGCTTTGGATTGAAATCAAAATTTGACTTCGGGCTGTAATTGCAGTCTCAAGAATGCATGCCAAATTTCATTTTTTAAGTTACCACGTTAACATGCATGCAGAAGCATATATTGACAAAGGGTCAAACCCTGACTAATTTGGAACATATTTACATTTTTTATGCTAAGCCTGTGTATCATGTTTTATTTACCTAGCTTCTAAAGTTTATTTTTTATTGTATAAACTTATATTCAGACTACCGGAGCCAGTTTGAAAATATCTCGTTCAAAATTTACAAATTTCTGTAATTTTTATCAAAATTCGTAAATGCAATTAGTAATTGAGTAAAACTGTAATTAATGTAATTAAGTATTTGTATTTAAGTCCATATAACAAATTTCATCCGACAAAGGGATTTTTAGTTGTCCTTTTCACGGACAGACATAAAATCACCTCATGTCCCTACTACTATGACTTTTCGGCTATTTAAATAGTTGGGGAGGAGCATGAAGTGGGAGTGATATCAGAAAATGATCCTCAACTATTTATCACTGGGACTGTCACCTGATCTCGGATATTTATTGAAAAAAAAATTGGTCAGGGAGTTTTAGTTCACAACATTTGACTCGAATAAATTGAACCATTTTAAGATTTCAAACAATAAAATAGAAAAGATTCTATGCAGCAAGCTACCGATGAGAAACGGGTAGCCATAATGTACAGTCCCTCCCACTTTTTTTCAAAAATAAGCTGTAGAAATTTTTTCTTAGCAAAATCAGTCAAAGTAGAAGGGCCATCATAAATGCACCAGCCTGCTTCGTTCTCAGCTGCCTCTCAGAAGGAAGATTTTGTGAATAGTAAAATCAGCATGAGCCGCTGGAGCAGTATACAGTAGGAAATAATTTAAGAAATTATATTCTTTCTACAAATATTCAAAACTTATTGAAATATACTGTCCCCCAGCCGAAAGCATGTCAGAAATGTGGATGAGAAGATTCCAGCATTTTGGTTGGTTCCCGCCGCCCGGGGGGTACAAAATGGGGGGATGACTACTCGCTACCAATGAGGGGACGTTCCTCCTATGGGAGGTGTTGTACCGAGTCCGGTGAATACCCTTAAGACTCATCCATAATTCCGTGCGCCTTCGGGAGGGGTGGCCTAGTCAGCTATGATTACTGAAGTACGGAACTTAGCAATATTCTTAGCTGAATTTTTTAAAGGATTTGGTTGTCTTAATAATAGGTCCTAGGTCAGATTTACCGTTAAATAAAATGACACCAAAGTGGAGGCACAACTGCAATTTTTGGACTTTGAAGAAGATGTTTAAATAGGAATTGAATATCTAGGATTGTTCCTTCTTCATTTATAAAGAAGCTGTTCGTCTTAAAATATATATATATCTATACTTACGTATATAAACATTAACTAGGTTTAATTTTTTGAAAGAAATTAATTTCGGTTGAATTCCTCTTGATAACTGACAACGCATGCAATTATATTACTTTCCTTTAACCCGTACGAAAAGGGATATCCTTCCTCTTTGTTTCTCTTGTCATTATTATTATTGTGTGAATTGTATAAAAAGGCAAGAAAACATCTTGATGAGCACTTGCTTTGAATGAAAATAAGAGGAGGCAATGAATAATAAATTGATCAACCCTTATTTTTTTTAAATATATTTTGCTCCCAAATCTATACGTTTTCTTAGATTGAGTCACTAAAAAAAATGCCCATAGAAACGATGTACTCGTAATAGTCAAACATTTTGGCATTTTATCGTAAATTGGAATAAATCGATCCAGATTGTAAATTTACAAATAAATCATTCAAAATCAACGATTGAAAAAAAAATCGTCGAGTTGAAAGAAATCTTTAAGAGAATTTTCCTTCTAACTTTTATTATTCATAGAATGTGATGTACTTTTTTTAATGAATAAAGGAATTCAGTCGTACTATTCTTTTGAATACGTTTATTCCATTGTAATTAAACTTTTATTTTCAGGAAATGAGAGTGAAAATGCAAGATGTTCTACGGAACCTGCCTTCCGGATATGCACACATCACCCAAACTGAAACCCCATTTTTCCCAATAAAATTTTGATTTATCATTTAATTCAAGAGGTCTAAGGATGATAACGATTTTATTAATTACAAAACTATAAAAAAACACATTTTCTGCGATAATATTATTGATATATATGATGAAAGTAGTCAATAAATAACAATATGTATAAACGTTCTTTAACAATAAACCACTAAAAACAAGCCATGAAAGACGTGTCTATTTTCCACAGATTAAACCAATCAAAATATAAATTTAGCAAATGCTCGGAAAAAGCGTGGAAAAACAATAAATCTCGTGGTATTGTAAAGGACCATAAATCCCACATTACTAAAGCGCTCATAAATTTCTTCTTGTTTCCCTTAGCAAAACCCAACCATAGATATTATGGGGAAAAGGTGCTACCATATTGCAATGATATACTGCCGTCAAATCCGCTAACACGAAAGGCAGAAAGTGGGGAAGGCGAGGGGAGGGATTTCAGAAAGCCATTTGTTTTGATTTCATTAACTAGAAGTACTTACTTCAATAGATTACTTTAGTAATGTGATGGCAAATCAGAGGAAACTGTCTCCCCAAAACTTTCTCGCATACGCTCTAACAAACATAAATTTGTGTTTGTTTTAGACGCATTTTTTCCCAACCGATTGTAACCAAAATTTGACAAAGGGTTACAGTTGCAGTCACAAAGTCACACACCAAATTTGATATATAGGAGACAATATTTAGTTGATATATGATAAATAAAAGAAACTATATTAACTAAAGATATGGGAAAACATTATATTTGAATATATGTTCGTACATGTATATTATTCATATTTTCAAATTATTTCAGTAACAAAACAAAGAACAGAACTTAAAAATTAATATCTAATTAATATCATTTCACCAAGCTGTTTACAATTTTGTCAACAGTTTTACAAAACTTATCTTTTCTTTGGGTGAAAAATTGACTTTTTTGTTTTAGAAAAAATCAGCTCTTCTAATATCATTTTACATTCAGTATCCGTGAGTAATTCATGGCAATTAAATGGCATGGCAATTAATGGCTATTTCTAAATGTTTTCGTGCTCAATTACAGTTTGGAGCCTATTTCTACATTTCTTTTAAATTTTCTTTCCTCTGAATGATTGGAAGTTTTGGCTTGTCCTGTCCAGATCATTCTTAATAATATTTTGAAGCTTCAGTTATTAGCGATGCTTGAAATGAAGTGCAGCTTTAAAAAAGCTCATAGAAGCAATCTGAAACATTGCAAATTATTTGTTTACATTTGATTTGTGCCATTCGACAGTAAGTAATAAAAACGAGTTTTGTAATACGTACGTT
>JAPMOR010114160.1:6633-52978 GCA_026543865.1 Argiope aurantia | reverse complement strand
AGCTTTATTTTGATCAATTTCAACTTGAATGATTATCCTATTATTAAAACATAATTTTAAATGCGGTTCGTTTTTTTCTAGTTTAGTGACGAATGAAAAATAACCGACAATTATTCAGGAAAGAAAAAGTCACTCCACTTTTTGTCTAATTAGGTTAACAATTTGATTCCTATCTGCCAAAAGTACCGAATATTAAAGTCTGTTCTGCTCGCTTTTTTCAACTATCGTCTTCGGATACTGAAAGACAGGCAGACGATATTCTAAAAATAATAAATCAAGGGATCTCTAAAATTTTGAAATTCGCCAAAATCTAGAAATCGAATTTTATTTAATATTATTTAACAAACATTTTTTTTTCCAATTTCAGAATGTCAATTTCCAATGTCAGTAAATACTAAAAGAAAAGCAATAAAAATTAATAGACTCATTTTTCCATTTTCTGCAAAATATTGAAGCTTCAGCAGAAATAAGAATCGGGATAAAATATTTAAGGATTTTCAATATTTAAGGAATATAAAATTGCTTACTAATCTGTTGTTCTTCGTAAATTAATAATTACTTATTTCGGACTCTCTTACTTTCACCTTTCAGGTCACACCAAATGCTTAATACCCCCCCACCCCCCAAATACAAAAGCGAAAGTCCCGCCTAACATGCTAAGTGCCCTGTCGCGTGCTTCAATATATTTGAGACCTCAGTAGCAACCTCTAAACACTCATTTAATAGCTTTCGCCTGCCTTCCTGATTGATCATTAGATTTGTTTTGATTTTCGGACTCAGAATTTTACTTCTGAAGGTTAATGGAATTGTTCTGTTTTGATGAATGACGTCGGCGAGGTCCGCATTCCCTGGATCATTCTGCCACAGATTTTAAATCTTCCCTCTTAATTATTTGGTAGTTATTTTTAAAGCGTAATATTTAATGGTATTCAAACATCATAAATGCAATCCAATTTATGCGATGCGTCACTAAATTTGTACCAGTATATTTTTCATAGAAAAAATTATTCTTTACCACCGATTTTTGAAGGCCAGTTTGTGTGCCCAAATTATTAACTTTTTCAAGTGTTAAATATAAATGTCGAATTAATAAGATCGAAAAACCTGAATTTAATTGAATAACTAAACAAATTAATGTGAATATGGTACAAAATGAAAGCGGAGGAGAAATCCTTATTTCAGAATTAATGTCCAACAAAGCATTTCTTTTAATTGTAATTTTTACATTGACAAAATCACGCAATTGAATGTTTCGAATGATGAGTTAGAATTTCATAACATTAAAAATTAACTATAGCATATTGTGCATTACATTTCAAAAATCTTTTAAAAGTAAATAAACATTGTACGGAAATGAAATTGATATCATTAGAAAGGTAATCTTTTGAATTTTAAGGTAATGCCAAAAACATTTTTGTGAGATAATAATTTCGTAATTATATTGATCGAAGTGTGTTTAAAACTTACATTTTATATAGCTCCTTATTCACATTCATTATTACAATTTTAAATATTCACATTTTAAAACATTAAAAATACAATGCATAATTTTGTGCATATTCTTAAAATATGCACAAAATTTTTTCAACAAAAATTTTAAAATAGTTGTTAAGCATAATAGATGACATTTACAGTTTTTATCTTTATGACCAGCCGGGACTGATCTGTTTAAATTATGTCTGCTGTTCCTCGTCCTCTTCATCAAGTTCAAGATATAAATATTTGGTATGTTAATCTGTAAATTCATTTACGTATGATGATCATTTTCATCTTTAGTGGTGCCCTCCAGTTGAGCGATGACCGAGGCATCTTCACAAACTTACCCCCATGGAAGAAGAGAAAAAGAAAGAACATTTAGAATCTGACTTCTAACAACTACATGCATTACTGAAATACCTCTCTTGTAGTTGCAAAATATAATTTTAATGGAGAATTTATAAACTGCGTCTCTTTTGTTTTTCGAGAGAAAGACCTAATCGAATAGGTACCCAATTAAACTTCAAATGATTTTCCTCTTATTTTAACCACTTCTATCGCTGAAGATAATGTCTTAGATCATGAAATCATGCTGCATATGTGACTAAAAAATAACGTGTAACGCTGAACTTCACTTTTTTTCACTATAAATTTACAATTGAACTAGTAGTCAGAGTGACTACCGCCTTATAAATAGCTTTATAGAAATATGGCAATTGTAACATATAACAAATATATTATTATATCTTCAAAGAAGAAGCTTATTTGACTACAATTTGGAGAAATAATATTATTCAAATAATTCAAAAAATTTCAAGTCATTCAAAAATTGCAAAAATTAAATCAAACTCTCTCTTAGGACTTTTTTTTGGAGTCGCAAAGAAAATGCCAACTTATGCCTTCAAAAGAGCATTTTTTTTTCTCTAAAAGATGATACTAAAACCCTTTCAATAAGATTTTCTACTAAGCTTAATCAAAAATTGTGTTAATTGCTTTTGTTAACCATATAATAGTAGCTAGTTTGAATTCTTTATACCTTATCATGCACTTACATTTTATTCCATATGAATAAAACGTTGAGCTTTCTCTTATTGAATGTATATACTTTGCTTCGCAAAACTAAATACTTTCCCATTAGATTTATCCTAATCTAATGGGAAAGTATTTAGTTTTATTCAAAATTATCTTCAAAATCTAATGGAAAAGTATTTAGTTTTATTCAAAATTATCTTCAAAATCTAATGGAAAAGTATTTAGTTTTATTCAAAATTATCTTCAAATCTAATGGAAAAGTATTAATCTAATCAAAATAATCTTCAAAATTCATGCATTTATCAGTGTATGTAGATGCATTATTTCATTTATCGCAAGTAGCAGACGTTTCACTCCTAAAAATATCACCTACATAATCATGCATCTCCTCTAACACTGCATGGTTTTATGAAGCTCTCCTCTTAACATTTTTCATTTTATGAATTCCATATTTCGTATAAATTTAAGGGTTCAGTACTTTTCTATCCATATTTCTCTCTAGACAAGTATATTTCTATTGTTATGATTCAACGTTGAATATAAGGGAGTACTGTCAAAAGTAGCTTTTGCATCATAAATCACATTAAAAGCAAATTGTTTTTTTATATATATATTACTATAAAAAGTCACAAATTTTATGAAATGTTTAATTCCTCAATTATTTTGATGAGTAGTTAGCTTATTTAAATTATATTAATGCCCTGTTTCGAAGGTAAATACAATTGTTTTTGAGCAATTATTTTCAGCAGTGGAGAGATGATTCCATTCTTCAAGGCTCCAAACTGTATTAGTGGTAACAGATTTAGTGCTAGCATATGCACATATATATTGGATTTTCGATAGAAACGAGTCTGAACTAGCGTTCCTCTGATAATGAAAATAAGAGCTACCCACAGATTCATCGCAGTCCTGGATGAGCCAACGAAGGAAGTCTCTAGATTTCTTTCAAAATAATCTATCTTTTCAACTTTCTGCCATTCATCACACCCCTAAGTACCTTTTCGCATCAAAATCAACATCAAAACACGCAGTCTCCCACGCTACCCATAATACAGGAGCTCATCACACCCAAACTAACGATGCCATTCCGCGCTTGCCACCTCAAACAATGGGCAAAACAACATCTATGGGCAACTCTGAAAACCTTTCTTTTCGTGCGGGAAATCACTTTTATTCTTTCTTTTTTTCCATTCCCTCAAACAAGAAAATAATCGGATGAGAGAAAGTTGCAGAGTTTGTCGGTGTTTAGGGTAGGACCCGCCCTCTATTCGGAAAAGGTCACAATAAGGGGTGGGTCTGCACTTTCTCTGGCGGTCTGTTTGTTGTGTTGCAGATTTGATGGTTATTAACTACAGGAGCTGCCGTTTTGTTCTGATTAGGTTTCTTGAAAAAGAAGGCCCGCAGAAGGAAAATGTGCATGAAAATATATTAAGGGATCGGAGCATATGATATATCGTCAAAATATCAATTAGCGGAAATTGAAAAAGTGAATAAATCAAAATGAACGTGATACTGAAGTGGAACTATAAAGTATTAGTCATAAATAACGCAAGAAGTATTTATTTTATTTTAAATAATCTAGAAATAAAATTTGCATATCTTTTGATATTGCACATTTATTTATTTATTATTTTTTAAAGGAAAATGTTGTTATTTCTATAAAAATGAAGCTGAATAAAATGAATTTCAGCATGTGTGCAGCACTCATTTCTTTCTGATTTTGAAATGCGATTGACTAAAAATTTAACACAAGTTTTTTTTCCATATTTTTTTATAATTTAATAACAAATTCAAACATTTATTTTTTAAAAAAGAACTTTTAACACAATAATTGCGTTGTTTTGCAAAAAAAATATTCTGCATATTTTTCTGCTGTAATAAGAGTTTTTTCTAATATTTAAAGTATTATTCTTAAAATCTTCTAATTATCTACGCAATTTATTAACATGCTCTATTAACTCTATTTAATTAATTAATTTAATTAAAATTTTCTAATTAATTCTACGCAATCAGGTTCTGATATTTAAAAATTTCAAGAAGAATATATTTCAGAGAATATATTGAATTTGTATATTATCTTCGATTTCAATTTGTTTCGATTAAATTTTTAGTGCATTAACAATGACAGAGCTCAAAATAATAATGAAATAAATTAAAGTAAAATAATTCTAGCTAAGCCTGAAAGCATCAGTCAGAATTATTGTACTTTAAATACCACAATTTTATATCCCATGAATAACAAAATCGCAACATTATACAATAATAATTTTAATTAATAGATGTGGTTTTTTTAAGGCAACCATTTATTTTGTTAATATTATAAAGATTCAGCAATGTAGAAAGCCCGATTTCATTTATAAAATTAGTCGTTTCTGTCCTTATCTTCATATATTTTTATTAAATTTGATTCGATTCATGGTATAGTAGGTGGAATTTTGGAATCGCTTTTTGTTCTTGCTGAATATTTGAATTTTCCTTATTTTTTTGAAATTGTGATGTCAGAATATACTAATCAAATATTATTTTAATTTAATTATCAATTAATCTATTACTTTAATTATAATTTGATTACTTTAATTATAATTAAATTTCAAGATTATATAATAATGGATCATCAATTAAAGACTGAAAAGAAAATTATTATAAAAGCGATTCTACTTTTTACTAAATTAATAAGATTTCAATTTCAGATAACTGTTTTCAATGTCTTTAAATATTGTATTACTTTTTGGCAATGAAATGGATCTCAATAAGATTAAAGCACAAGATACACACACACACGTGTGTGTGTGTGTGTGTGTGTGTGTGTGTGTGTGTATGTGTGTGTGTGTGTGTGTGTGTGTGTGTGTGTGTGTGTGAAATTTTAATTAAAAAATATAACTTCCCTTTTATGTAAAAAAGGCTGCGAAGCTACATTTTTTAAATTAAAAATTCAGATAATTCATATCAAATTGAAATGATTCGATGAATATTATTCTCATGGAAGTTATTATTCATAGTAGAAGTCATTATTTTCATGAGTACACATGATGCAATGAAAAGGAAAAATGAAATTTTCATTATAAATTTCGTCCGATTTTTATAGAAGTCACTAACATTTCAACAGAATCTAAGGAATATCCATTACTAGGAGAAAAATGATGTTGCGGATGAATACAAAAGAACTGAAGGTTCTTTTTACCACATGATTTTATTAGGGTTTTGATCTAGAATATTAATCTTCTTCTAATTTTTCTAGGAGTTCAACTTGAGATCTAGGTCAATAGAGCAAAGATGATAAAAAAGAAGGAAAAAAAATGAGTATTCGTTTTTATTTATTTATTTCCCTTTCCCACCGCCTTCTAAAATAGAAAATCCAAGACATTTTTACCCATTTTTTATTTAATTAAACATGCTTCACATTTGTTCAATGGAAGTTCGTAAATACTTTTTTATTAATATTTTGATGCTCTAGAGTTCGCCAATTTTGTATATTTGTATCAATATGATATATATTTCAATATTTTCAGGACTTCATTACGAATGAGTGATTAATTTTAATTAAATATAAAATTGTGATTTCATATGAGGGGTACTGTTTGATAGAGAATTTAAGAAAAATTGATTTCAAGATTCAATCAGATTATTAAAAATAAATTACTAAATATGTTAAAGACTAAATGCAAAAGCTAAAAAATGAAAAGTTTTTAAAAGCCTTAAATACTACACTAAAAAAACAACTAGAAAATAAATTTGTAAAAATGTAAGAAGCTAGAGCTATTGTACGAAAATTATGAATAATGAATGTTCAAGAAAATTCTTTAACCTTCAACGGAAATTAGTAATTTTTTATAAACTGAAGTAAAATTCTATTTTCATAATGTATTTCCATCAAATGTATTTCCATGTGTGTGAGTGTGTGTGTGTGTGTAAGTATAAAACATAGACATACGTAAAAATAGACATATGTCTCTTTTTACTGTTAATTTAGGTGTATTAAATAAGATTTTCTTTTTTTAAATTTGCAAGTTTTTATTGCATTAGTATGCTATTTTTACTATTACTATGCATTATATAATTATAAGAAAGCTTACTTTTATACCTATAAGTAAGACTATGACAAATGGTTTAAATAAAATTTTGCTTTTAGAAAATCTTTAATTAATTTCTTTTTAAAAGCTGAGAGTTCTAAAACGTCTTAAGAGGTTGAATTTGAGAATCCAGAAAGTGCACGTTGTAAAATTATATGTATTTTGCATTTTCTTATACGTATTATAAGACACGGAAAAGGTAAGCGAAGCCGCATATATAGGGATTAGTTTTTTCATAACTTGAATTTTTCTCTAAATCATAATGTAAGCGAGATTCGTCTTGAGCATATAATGAAGAATGCGAATAATGTTTTGGAAAAACGTTAGGAGATGACTATTAAATTCAGAAAAAGAAATAAAATTATTTCTTTCTTCTTTAATTATAAGTTTTAACATTATCAGTAGCCTATAAAGGAATTAAAAATTTTAGGAAATAAACAATTTTTTAAAAAATAATTTATGAAAAATATAATAATGTGAAACTTGCAGGACTGCATAGATTATTGCACACCTTAAAAATCATACCTCAATTTCGAATTCTTGAACAATGGCATATCAGATTATGATATATGTCGGTTGAGATCGTTTTCTTAAATATTAGTTAATTACATGTTATGCAAATCTGGCATGCTTCATGAACAATGCAAAGGAATGTGTACGTTGAAGATATTCTTTCAATAGGATTTGCATATTCAGTTTCCAGTCAAATCACCAAGGCTGTTTGGTAAGATAATTCAATTTCCTCATTGCAGAACATACGAGAGGCCGTAAGAAATGAGCATAAGCCTCCGCTATTTAATGTGTAAATTAAACTCCGCCCTTCCGACACGATCTGTATCAAAAGGTTAATAAATGATTCGATCCCTTTTGCGTCATATAACGTCTTAATCAAAGGCCTTCCTTGTTCTGCTCTCTCGGCAAGTACCCGAAGGCAGGCCTCGAAGATAAAAGAGGTTAGATGGCTATCAAGTCAACCTCAAGTTCTCAAATAGAGATATAATGTGCCACCCAAGCTGTTGATCGAAGATTTATCAAAAGTTTTTATCGATCAAGAACAGAGTCACGATTCGATCTTCCGGTGTTATGTGCTGTTTTTGTTACAGAAGAAGGGTTGGTCACATTTTGCTACAATTGACTAAACACCAATCAAGGTAGCACGATCGAATTTCTTTGCCTGTTTTTAAAGGAAACATGATATATGTGAGATGCTTTATTGAATTAATTTTCCCCTTAGTTGTGTAAGAAATGTAAGTCATCTGGAGCATGAAATCAATTAAAATTCGAGCAAAAATTAAACGAGAAATTTTACTAATTATTTTTTTAATTGATGTGGATTTTTTTTTTATTTATCTCAAAGCTGTTTTAATTACAAGACTATTTTTGCTCTCTTATTTCATTTTTCAATTTCAAGGGATAGTTTTCAGGATTGGCTTATTTGAGGGAACTGGTCGTTCGTTGAAAATAATTATTAAAAATAATATTTCGCATTAAACAACATGCCAGCCTTTTTATATACAGATATGATAAATAATTATATACAGAAAATAAATATAAAGATATGATAAATAAACAATGGCGAAACAAAACAATGAGATCTTTCCAAAATTAAACATGATAAAAAAAAGGTTGATCTTAAATCTAACTAAATTAAAGTTGTATTTAAGCATTTGAATTTTAAAATGATCTCAGATTCTTATAAAACGTACAGAGGGATGACATGGAAAATAATTGATAGCTTCAAAGATATGCAAATTCTCTAACTAACTTTTGCTCTTATTATACACGAATTAATATTTTAATGTGTAATGACACAGGTTATTTTATAAGTTCAACTCAAAAGGCTTTGAGCTAGAAGGACGAGATTTGATATGGGATCTTTACACCAAATTTATATATTTCTGCCAAATTTTGAGCAAAATTTTATGAGGAAGTCTGTCTGTCCGGCTGTTAGAATATAAGTTAACACGATAGCTGCAACTATAAATATCAAATTTTGATCCAAATACAACAATAGGTTAATCTTCTGTAGATCTGTAATTTCAAAAACACGTAAACGCATCAAGTCAAAAACGCAATGAAATGTATCAAATTTGGTATGTTATTTTGTGATTGTAATTGTAGTTTTATGTCAAATTTTGAATTCAATAGGTTAGGAAAAATATTTATAAACAGGTTTTGAAGAGACCAATCCTTCTGATACTCTTTTGTGATGAAACCTCCTGAACATAAAAGAAACTTTTTCAATTTTTCCAACTGTTTAAAACAAAATTATGTCTCCATTTCATAAAATCTTTGCTTATTCCTGCTATGATTCCAAATATTTCCATAAATTTTTCTATTTTTCCCATTGACGCTACTCACTAGGGAATAAAAAGTGAATAATTTTTGTAGAAAAGTATATTTATTAAAAGTTAACAAATAGGTACGAAAATTAAAAAGAGAAATTAAAAGTAAAAGAAAATTTTGTTGTTATGTTAATCGTTTTAATTATTTATTACAAATCGAATTATTCAACTCGTTTATTGATATTATTCACCTTGGCAATGGAACTCTCTTATCAGTGTCCTAAAGTTGTTAAACAGCTCGAGAAAAATTACGAGCGTCTAGCACATCATTGCGCCTAGCAAAACAGTCCTCCGTAAAATTCTTGTCTATTTAAAAAGAACTGGTGTATTCGAATAAAATGATTCGTTAATTCAACCATCCCTAGCGTTGGTTTCATGAAGTTTGCGAATGCTCAACTGAATGTCAAATATCTGAGCCTAAGTTCTTCATAGAATTCGGTCTTTGTCATAATTCTACATCCGGGAGAGTGAATGAACCATTCTGAATATCCAAATAGTGAATTTTATGTCTGTATAAAACATATATATATATGTAACGCTAATGTACGTATCACATAATTCCTTCTTATTATTTATTGCTGAATGGCAACAGCGAAATGTAAAGTAATCACTATGCGAACATTTAGACTGCTTCATTGAAAGTTTTTACAGCTGCGCTCCTTTCAATGTTTTACGAATTAATGGATTGGCAAAATATTATTACAATTACTTTTGATAGAAGTGGCATTCAATGACGTCAAAAGAAACAAGATGTCAAAGAAATAGCAGCCAAACGGAAAATTTAACCTGAAATAGCTGTCGTTAGATGGATAATGGCTGCAATTTTATTCCATAATGATCGTTTTATAAATTAATAATCTGGGCGAACAAACTGATTGCCAAATGTTCTTGATAGTTATTCTGTCCTTAACTGTTCTTACTACTGATAGTTTTTAATAGTTACTCTGTGAATTTAGACTGGATGTTCAAATAAAAGTTGCTTCATCTGTTATTTAAAATGGCATTCAATGCGTTATTAAAAGGTGATTCAGACCTCAGAGATGTTTTAAACAGTATCAGTTTTGCAATATTATTATATTTAATTGCTGGAGGAATTCACTAACTAATAAACTAAATAATTATATTTTATAAAAGGGATAAACATGAAAAGTGTGAGTTTATGGGCCAGGCATCATAAATTAGGAATCAAAAATGATACTGCTAATAAAAATATTGATATCCCGAAAATTCTCAGAATATCTTCTTTTAAATTCTTTAGTATTTTCAAGCAAAAATAGGTATGAAATCTATTGAGAAATTTCCCCTGGATTTCAACGAAATCTATTTTATAACCGACATTGCCTTTTATTTATAAATAATTTAAGCTTTTTTTTTATTTATCAGGCAATTTTAGGATTTCTTTGAAAATATTCAGTTCTTTGAAATGTAACTCAATGTAAAAGATCACAGTAAAGTTTAAGTTTTCCTGTTATTGGTTATAATTAATGAAATTATAAAGGTGTCTTCAACAAAATTGAATTTTCCAACCAAAATCTTAATAATCACAAAATTAATAAGAAATAAAATAATTTAAAAAGTTATATTTGAAATTATATTGCGCTGTATGTTTGCAAATGCAGTGAACTATACTAAGAAGTAAAATATTGCAAAGAAAATTAAGGGATGGTGGCATTTAGTAGACATTTTTGCGAATGATTCATTTAGAGTTGTGATCTTTTTTATGCATAAGTATTAAAATATAAACAAATATGTAAAACATCTTTAAAATAAAAATATGTTATTTTTAAAAATTAAACAATATATAATTTTAAAAATTTCAGAAGGATCCAAGCGATAAAAATTTTTATTGTATTTTTTTTATTATTTTATCTTTATTGACATTAAAAAAATTATTTGGAGCAAAACTGCCCATAATTTTTTAATTTCAATTAAAAACATTTTTTTTTTAATTTTATGCACGCTTGTTGAATTTTTACTAGAGTTTCGTGTTTCTTTGAACTAAAATAGACTTTTAACTATCTAAAGGATTTCAAAAATGTATACCCAGCTTTCTTTTAATGTTTGCCCGAAATCTTCATTCCTATTTTTTTAATTTTTTTTTTTTTTTTGTAATTTCATCAAAAATTAAAATACCTGGAATATTTCAGGGATATTTAATTTTAATGGAACATAGTTTTGAAAAATGTCATTAAATCTATTTATTACTTTAAGTTCTACAAATATTCTTCTTACTGAATTTAGTTTAGTTTAGTTATATATTAACGTCCCGTTTTAAAGCAACACTAGGGCTATTTTGGGACGGAACTCGTAATTTTCAACCGCGGTCAGATGACGAGGACGACACCTGAGCTGGCACCCCCCTCTCCACACCACGCCACACCAGCGGGAGGACATTTGGTCATGACGGATTTAACGTGCAACAGACCCCCTTACACGACAGTTCTTCGGTGGAATCGGGTCTCGAACCTGAAACCCTCCGGTTCTGAAGCCGAGACCTTACCACCAGGCCACCGCGGCCCATTCTTTTTACTGAATGATGCATTTTATAATGCTACTTTAATTAAATATATTTTTGATGGGAAAAAAAGACATTTCATATTTTTATCATTTTTCATTCATTACCATCCTCTTAAAATCCAAAATATTTATTAATGATAAAATAATTTTATCTAAAAAAATGAATTCTGGGATCAAATAACTATTATATGCACAGAAAAGGGCTTTTATACATTACATAAAGGGGTTTATACAAATGAAAATGAAAGATGAGTGCGCAAAAACAGTTTCAGATACTCCATTTTATCAAGTGAAGTGTGACAAAATGATAAAGACCAGGCAACCGAGAAACGAACTGGAAAGAAAAAGAACAAAAAATATTTCTCTAATAAAGGATTATTTAAAAAAAGGAAAAAGAAAAGAAAAGAAAGAAAGAAAAAGGAACATCTTTTAAGAATCGTGCTCATTGAACTCATTCCACTTAAATTAACTCATTACAAAGAAGGGGAACAAATTAATCTTCAGTAGCTTATAACTGACAAAGAGCTGCATTGTATTCCAATAGAAGTCCGACTTGTAGGTAAGGAGTAATAGCCGTCCGCTCTTAAATGGATGAATACAAGAAAGTTAAAAAATAAAGTTTCCCTCGCTTTCTAAGGTTACATTTTGCACATTACCTTTGGAATAAAAAAATAAAAAAATACCTTCACAGAGCAGAAGGGGTGGGGGCACAGGTCATGCTACTAGAGCGGTTCCATTTTAGAGGAAAGGAAAAAAAAAATTGAATCTTCTTTGTAACTGCTTTTGGTTTGTATTCAGCGCGAAGGAAAGGGTACCCGCCGAAAAGATGAGCCAGTGAATTGGATTGCGGTAGCAAGATGCATTGTAGATATCTTTTTACAACAGGTATCTTAAATCGTGCATTATGACCCTGGTGGGGTCAGCCTGAAAAAACATTGGGATTTTAAAGCACTGCACAGGGCTTTCTTCTTTTAGATTTTTTCAATATAACAAAATAAAAATAATAGAAGTAATCGTTAAAACTATATCGAATTTTTTAAATAACTTAAATTATAAAATTTCTTGATAATTCATATTTTTTAATAAATTTTCCAATTTAATTCTGGATATCTAAGTATTTAAAGTCCACATTTGTTTTTCGATAAAATTGAAAGATATGAATTTAATGAAAATTGAAATTTAAACGAAAAGAATTCATAATTTCAATACATGTTTTCGAAATAAGGCATTTCAATATTAAGAGTTTTAAACCATACATTAACGCATGGAATGATTTAAAAGTGAGACAAGTAGCAAGATGCCTGCATGAATAATGCTTACGAATGCATAATGAATCAATTACGCTTCGTAGAACTTATTCAAATTTTCATATAAAGAAACTAAATTTTCAAAAATCAGTATCAAGAGAAAAGTACTAAAAATGCCATTAAAATTTTTTTTAAAAAGAAAAAAAAAAAAAAAAAACGTAAAAGCTAGAATTTTTGAAACTAGCCGCCTTTGGAGACTAGCTTCTACATTCAGGTTGCTGATTTTTTTTAAGCTGTCAAAGGTTTAATATGGAATGCATTTTCAAAAAATTTATATCGTTAAAATTTATATTATTACTTTGTTGTTTGATACAACTGAAAAACAGGAGTTTTATTGAATCAGTCTGTTACAAATTGTTGTGAGAGAAAATTAAAAGAAAACTCTGAAATAAAAGAAGAAAGACTATTTCGAAGTTAATATTAAAAAAAAAGTAATTTTAAAAATTCTTGACAAAAACGTGTGACTGCAAGTTTTAATGGGAGAAAGTAAATTTAATCTTGACAGCAAAAATATCTTCCAGATTGAGTATTCGAAAAATGTATGGAAATAAAGTTGATATTGCTAAAAAAAATGAAACGAATTGAATTACTTAAGATAATATAAAAATCATTTTTCTGCGATACCAGTTTTGGAAGATACTGCCATGAATTTCTTTAATTTAGTTAAAGTGACTATCCATCTGACTGCAGTTAAGCCTATTTTCTCTCTAGATTAAACTTTCTGTCTCGACTTTTATTTTTTTAAATTTCTTTTACATATTTTTTCATCTGAATACTTAGAGTTTTTGGCGAACTATCTCCAGGGCGCTTCTAATAAAATTTTGCAGCTTCGTTAATTATTTAAGCGTTGAATTGCAATGCAGTTGTAAAAACGTTCAATGAAGTAGTCTGAATGAGTGTTCGTATAGAGATTTGTTTACATTTAACTATTGCCATTCTGTAATAAGTAATAGGAGCGATTTTTGTGCTACCTATGTCAGAGTTTTATATAGAGAGCTGATAAATTTTATGAACAATAAAAGTTTCTTTTCCTCCCCCCCCCTCCCTTCTTAGCGAAAGTGTCTAAAAGAAAGGAAATCTTAAATATAGTGTGAGAAAATAAAATGGAGCTAAAAGCTTGCTATAATCGAGAAAAGTGATAAACATATATTCGTTACCACATTATTATAAGGATCAAATTGAAGTTTTTGCTATAAATAATTCTGAATTTGGAATTTATCAAAAGTATTTATAAATTCTTACATTCAATCGATTTGAGATGAAAAATATTTATATATATATATTTATTATTTATATATATTATATATATATTTTAAAAATATATATATAACATTGTGAATAAGTAACACTCTGCTTTAGAGAAATCAAAGAAAGCAGCCTTCGTTAACCGTATCTTTTGCAACAGAGAAAGGTAATGCAATTAGATTATTTTATTTTCATTACAATAATGAAATGAATTATTTCAAATCGTTGGAAATAAAACATCTAATAAGTTATAGAAATTACGGAAAAATATAATGGCGTTTAAATAAATTGGTATCTTTAAAAAGATATGTTTAATAACTTTAAAATAAAATTAAAATAGATAATATTTTCGGAATATTTTACTGATAATATTGTTTAATTGTCCTCACTCAAAAATATAATTGCAAGTTCACATTCCAGCGATTCACGATAAGTTCATCAAGAAAGTTATTCTCACGAGCGGTTCGCACATTAAGTCAGAACGAGTTTTTTTGTGCTTTAATGTGTATTTGTTTTATGAATTTCTTTGCTCTCGATAAGCAACAAAATTAAAAATTAAATTAGTGTGATGCATATTATGGGATTGCGAATCTTAATTATTGTTCCTTTGCATCATATGTATATTGCGTGAAATCACATAAAGATCTCATGAGTTATGCGGATTCTAAATTGAATTAAAACGTTCCCAAAACAAAATATGTCAGCTAATTGGGTAAAAGAGAAAATAATTTATTTAAAGGGTGAAAACACAACCCAATGGAACACTAGTTTACTATGGCTATGCTTGAAACTGACTGTAACTGTATTTTTTTAATTGAATGAAAAGACAATGAAATTGGCTGACATAAAAAAAAAAGCAAAAAAAAAAAAAATCTTTTAGACACATGGAACCAAGTTATTCAAGTTTCTGACTTATTGTCTTCTCATTTTTTTTTTTTCTAAAAATGCAAGTTGTAGTAATGAAGGAAACCCGTACAATAAAAAAAACATATCAAAGTCTCCACAAGAAAGTTGCTTATGAATTTTAAAGGGGCTTGAGGATGCCAATGATTGAAAACAGGAAACTCTCGGGGCATAACTCCCTCACCCCTTTTTTTCGGTGGCCGATAAATCATCTTGACAGTCGATTCCTTCCCGTAATTCGAGAATCCTTCACTCCAACCCTTAAAACCCAATTTCATCCCCACCTCCTTGCTTAAGCAGCTTACTAACTGACTTCCGTCGGTATTAGGAAGCATTAATCAATGTTGCGCTCCACATCTTTCCGGTGGAAGTGGGTGTTCCTTCTCCTACTCCCACCCCTTGTGTTTTAATTCCTTTTTTCTTTTTAAAGAAAGGGTCCCAGCCATGGTTGCCTTCATATACTTTTTCGGGCTATATTTTTATTTTTTATGCAGGAACTAAACAATAAAGCCATTCATTTCGATCGAATCGTTACCAAAATTACTTCGCAACAATAATCGACATCATTATTTAGAAAACAGATAATTTTCAAAATATGTCATAAATTTTAGAAAATAATTCTGTTGTATCCTCATGGATCAAACCTCTCTAACATTTTTTAAAGAGTAACACACGAGTATATTTGGCACAATAGCTGATTTTAAATTTTTTTATTTAATTTAAATAAATAATTTAATCGAATTTAATAGATAAAGCTTGTTTTAAATTTGACAAACATAACATAGCAATTCAATGGAATCAATATTTGCTCATATAATAAGAGTGAATTGTATACATAAACAGCTGTAATTTAAACCTTAAATCTATAACGCTACTTGCAATTCTCTTCTCCTAACATTTAAAATAATTCTTTTGCTGCTTGAAATTTTTTGCTTTATACTTTCTTTGGGAGCATGATTATAGTTTCATTTAATAGCAAAGCTGGCGTTAGGAGGGGGGCAATTGCCCTTCTGTCGGTAACCTTCGAGAGAGTTTCGTTGGCAAAATTCTCTGCCGCTTCGGAACGGGTGTTGAGAATTAATATGATAATTTAAAAAACCATCTTAAAATTAATATATTGTAAACATCTGTAATAACAATCTGTATTAATATATTGTATTGCATCTGTAATTAATATATTCTATTCAAGTAATGGTTTAAATCATCAGAATAACTACTTTTAGTAAATTAGATAATAGGGTGGCAAGTCAGTAGAATATCCCATTTTACCGATAATTTTTTGTCAACTGAGAACTCAATGCGATGGATGTCGATAACGGTACTGTTCGTTTCAGTATTCTGAGACGACAACTTTTCGACGATTCAGTCTCATTAAGGGGAGAGAAGCGGAAGGACGAGCGCATTTCCGGAATTCTTCGTCATTCTTTGACGTTGATTTTTGCCTTATTAGATACTTTGTTCATTTTTATCACGTATATGTGAATATCGTGTCATTTCTGACCGTATTATTTTAATTCAGTCTGCGAGTAATCCGAGTTTATTTTATTGTTAAATGTAAACATCCTTTCCTTTCATCTTTCCTCTCACCCCTGTCTTGACGAATTAAACCCATCCTAACGCATGCGCAAAAGCGCGGAGGGTTTTAGAATCCGTTGTCAAACAATAAGCGAACAGATTTAAGATATCTGATTCATATGCATTCATTCAGGTTAAAATATGCATTACTTTCGGCTCTACAACCGATAAGGTGGCAAGTAAATAAGATAAGATTTATGGAAACATTTTTATTTCATTATTTCAATCATCTGTCAGTGGAGTTATTTGGAAAATTGGAGCATTTATATTATTCATGAATAAGGTGATATAGGGTTGTTTTCCCTGATTGAGAATTCATTGAATAGTTCGGAAAAGAATCTTCATTTTATTCACCTAATTGTCAATTCCTCGAGCAAGAATGTGCATGTTTTTCTAATCTACTACTCTTATTTCATTATGATAATTATCTGATTAAAATCTGATTAAAATAAATTTAATAAAACATAGATAAGCTTTGTCAACATTCTTTGGTATTATGCATGCTATGAAGAATTGCTTTGCTGTAGCCAAATAATGTGAATTCACCATAAATCATTAGAATAAGTAAATTGTGTATATGTAAATAAGATTTGTTTAACAATAAAATATCTATATTTTGTAATCTAATTTATTAAGTTGCACTAATGAAATATTACCAATAAAAAATAGATATATGTGATATGATAACTTTTTATCGACTCTAAAAGAACTTTTCCAAGTAGCACTAAACTTGTTAAATAAATTAGTACCTTACTTTTTCGGATTCCATATTCATTATTACAATTATGCAAAGTAGTTTTTTTTTTCATTTACTCTTTAGGACAAAAAACTGCAGGATTTCAAGCGCAATTTTTGTGCATTTAAATTTTTAGTAAAAGTCGAATAAAGGTGTCTTAATAAAACGACAATTAAAAATACACACATTGAGAAAAACTAATAGTTATAACACATTAAGAAAAACTAATGCATGCAATTGAAAAAAAAATAGTATTATTATTTTGGAAGTATTAACATAGAATGCGTTCGAGGTAAAGGAAGAGAAAAAAAAAGTATTTAACGATAAGAACACGTACCAAAAAAACGAAGAGAATTCGGATTCAAGCTCTAATTTTTTTGAATGAAATGTATTGGTTTTTAAGTTTAAATATACATATAAAAAAGTACATTGAGAATCTAATGTTTAATAGTACACTTTCATACCATAATAAGTATTACATAAAAGAATAAGTCTGTACATGTTTTTAGAAGAAAAAAATTCCAGTCTTTCTAAAAATCAACATCATTGTATCTTTTCCGCATTTTGTATTGTTCGCGTCTGAACAGCAATAAATTTTCATTCATGCACACTAGTTTATTCTCTGCAAACTCGAAACATATCTGAATTCCCGCTCGTTGGTTTTACAATCTTTATTTAAAAATTCTTTTAGGAAGGTGGTTATGCTATAAAAAAAAGATTTTTGGTGAAAATATCTAATACTTTTTTATTAATTATACTAGATTTCTTAATAGTTTTTTTTATAAAATCGTTTGAATTTCTTCGTGCATTTTATATAGATAGATTATTATTAGAGATACATGGTTCATTTAGCATGGCATGTCATCCAAGAACAATCGATACAAAGTTGGATGCGTTCTAAATCAAGAATGCTTTGAAACTGATGACGCTAAAAGACATGCGTGAGTGCAATGTCCCGGATTAGCGTAACAAGATCAGGTATGCCCGGTCTTAGATAATAGATGTAAAGTAAAGGAAGAATCTATGCGAAATTATTTCATAAAAAGTTCCTAGCTTGAAATCGGGGAAAGCTTCAATATTCATCAGAATATTCCTGACAAAAATGAATTATTTTTCTCTTTCTTTTTGAATTGGAAGGGGTTTATAAAAAGTAACATACGTCGTGTTTTCTTTTGCTTAAATTCTTTTCGCCCAATTATATATTGTAAAAGCATTATTCACTTTCAAGTAACTTAACTAATCAAAAGAAGCTTTTTTGTGAAGTATTTTTTAGTTTTATTTTATTTAATTAAGTATTATTTTGCATATGTTATTACTATCTAAAATCAGACATTTATAATCCTGTGTAATTAATTTTTCTTGTAATTGAACTATTTAATAAGCATTAAAAAAGATCTAGAGCATAAAGAATTTTGTTGTTTCTTATGGCATTTGCCATGGACAAGCCCGCTGTTACGAAGACAACGATTTAAGCCGGTGGGGGAGCGTCTCTTGTTTTTTTAGTAGCGCCAACTAGGGCCAAGAGTACGATATTGCTACTCACGCGACACTCATTCGCTTCCACAACCCCTTTTTACAGGAGGGCACAATCACACATCTCATATATAGAACAACGGAAGAACAACCATGCCCAAACCGGGACTCGAACCCAGGACGCCCAGATCACGGGGAAGACGCGCTACCCTATGCCGGCATAACGAACTTTGTTGAATTCAAACCATTAAATTCACAAAAAAGTATTCCTAGCTAAAATCCGATTAAATAAATTAAATCCGATTTCAATCGATATTGTAAATCTAGGCTGAAATATAATCATATTTTTCTTAGAATTAGATTTCAGTACAATTAAATCTCAAGAGTCTCATAAAAAAAAACAGATGAAATACACGCATTCTTTTATGGGCCAATAAAAGAAGCTGATACAATTTTTTTTTTTACAAATGTCCTATCAAATTGTTAACAATAAGAGAAAAATTAGAATCAGTATCTGAATAAAAAAAAATTGCCTGCGCTAATTAGTACTTGATTATCTATTATTAAATGAAAAATTAATTATTAGGAGTTATTTCGAAATTAAATTAGAGAAATTGTTCTTGCATACCCCCCCCCCCCCCCCCCGTTCTGTTTTTTTTTTCTTTCGCATCGATAAAACTCTGTCGCCGCTTCTGTTTACCAGAAATTAAGATAATTCTTTTAGTTCTTAAACTTTGCTGTTTAATTTACGCACTACTTTTTTCCTACTTTCATTCGAGTTATCCGACATTATTAATGTAATTTTAGGTAATCAAGCAAAAACACATGAATGATTCTTGAGTTTCTTTTTACATATTTAATCTAATGGAAATTATTTATTAAATTACGATATTTTTAAAGACTTCAGAATAAATATGAACAGTAATGTCATGAAATTTTTATTTGTTTATTAATTCATTATCTAATGCTTAAAAAAAACATACTGTGGTGTAGGCATAGGAAAATTCTATCGTATTTTTGCATTGTATATTCTTTACAACTCGGGATTATTAAGAAAAATGTTTCAGAAGATAATGTGAATGAAACAACCAAGCACTTTTTTTTCTCAAACTATGAACAAATTTTCAGATAGTAAGTAAAATACAGCATAAAATGTTAAAGGCAGCATTGTATACCACATTGCACTCATTTAGATACCATATACTTTTATATTTGTCAGGTGATTGTGACATCATATGGGTTCCATTTTGGAATCCATTGTGAATCTTACAGGAAGTAAACGACCGTCTACAACGGGCCACAGCACAACGTGAGTTAACAGGTTATTAAATATTTAAAAAAAGGCGCAATTTTATTTTTAATATAAAAGGGACGTTATATGAATCAACTTCATTCCTAAATAGAGCAGATCTCTCCCGAAGCACCATAATTTTTTTTGAATAAAATTCTTAGAAAATCATAAGATTTCTCTTATTACCAAATCCTTCCAGTCTTGACCGTATCTGATGGATAATTAACTTCCGAAATAATATTGCTTACATTTCTTCAAATTTTTAAAAGAGAGGTGTGCGTAATGGAGAAGATCAATTTGTGCTAATAAATCTCGTTTCCTCTATCCTTTTTTTAACATATTTAAATGTCCACTTTCTTTCAACGGCTCTTTGTCCATTTAACATAAAATTACTAAAATAAATAAGGTATAGTTTAAGAATTTTAATATGACAACAGCATAAACTAACATGATACTCAAAAATCAAACTAACCTATGTTTGCATAAATTTTAGTATTTGAAACCTTGTTTTTCATAACAATATTCTAGTAATTTTTGTGTAACATTTTTTTCTAATTTTCTCATTAATTTTTTTTCTAAATTAGTAAAATAAAATCAAAAGTTAAATAAGATACAAACATTGTTTTCCAATCTTTTTAAAAATTCCTTCTAATTAGTAAATTACATCATGTATTTGCCTTCTTAGGTCATATGGATATTTGCTATATACCTTTTTATTTACATGAATTTTCATGATATTAAAATATTGCTTAATTGGAATGTTAATAAAAGATGCCTATATTATCTCAATGAAGTCAGAATCTAATAAAAGAAATCATTTCTAACAGTTTTCATAAAAAAAATATTATGTAGTGAGTTTTTTTTCTTACTGTGGTGCTATAACAAAATAAAGCCCAAACCATAAAGAGAAAAACTTTCAAAAAATGATAATATTGTTGTAAATAAAAAAATATTATCAAAATTAAGATATCGATCCAAGCAGTAACAGAGATTGCTTAAAACTGCTACGCAAATAATGTGGTATGTATTTAAATAATTGATCTATAACTCATTATTAATTCTAGGACTTTTAGAGAAAAGAACATTTTAAAAAATTAAGAGAAACTCCAATTTTTATATAAACATAAAATGTTATTTTAATACAAACATAAAATGTATTATCTTCAATTAAAGTGGAGAGATCGTATCAATCTTTTATAGGAATGGGTGATAATTCTTTTGGAGAATAGTATTGAGCTGTTATTATTTGTAATATTACATTTGCCTTCTAGATGGCAGCACAGGTCCTTAAATCTACTGTTATTTATGCAAAGAATGGTGCTGCCATCTAGAAGGCAATGTTGTAAATAATGATTTTCAAATTTGATATACTATTTTTACAGTAAATTTTAAATAAAAATATAGGGTTCATTAGTTATAAAACTGACTGGAAAAAAACTATATGTTATTTGCACATGAGATTTGCTATTTTTCGGTTTCAATCTTTTCCAGACTGCATGGAATTCATTCAAGAATATTTTAAAGAATAGTACAAGGTGTGCATAACGAATTTTAACTGCCTATTCAAAAGATATTTTTGATAGTTTGTAAATGCAAAAAGAAGAAGAAAATATTTATTTTTCATTGAAATGACAGCCCATGTAAGGTTAGATGGAAATAACCTATTCGTAAAATTACTGTTGGTGATTTAATCTTTCTTTTTTATATTATTTACGTTAGATAATTTTTTTTTAACTTTATTCTTATTTTGGATTTTGAATATTTTTCGTTAAATGTAATAAATTGAAACGTGACTTATTCGGAAATTGGAATTAAAAAAACGGGTCTAAAAATAAGTACAGATAAAAAAAAATTGCCCTTTTAAAACTGAATATAGTTGTAAAGAATTATTCCTATTATTTACATGCCTTATTAAATGTAGCTTCGAAAGCTTCTGATTCCTTAGTAATACAATTTTTCTTATTCCTTCAATATGAACATAATATTATATAGTAAATTATTATACAAATAATATATCCAATATTCCATATCTTGTTTGTTTATTAAAATTACTTACTTTTTAATGAAATTATTTTTTAAATTATTAAAAATAGTATTATTTTATCTAATTTAAATTATTATTGTGTATTATATTATTATTATTATTATTATTATATTATTATAATACACAATCGTGCATTATAATCATTAAATATTAAAAAATAAGTCTTTTATTTTTAAAATAAAAATCGTTTTTTCACATCGAATATATTCAGTTTTCCGAGTTCTTCGTCGAGTTTCCGACAGTGCTTCATGGAATATAATTTTTATATTCAGTTTTCCTAAATTCAAATTTTTGAATTAATGAAATTTTTATTATGGTCACATCAGCTTCAATTTAGTCGCATTTCATTGTAAAGCGTAATTAATATTTGAACGCAAATTTCAAATTTTACAATGATATTAGTAATTAGAGCGAGGTAGTTTATAATGTAGGTAGTTTAGTAATGATTTATTTTTTCTGAACTGTCGTGGACAATCTTAATTGAAAAGAAAAGGAAAGGAGACACGCACAACCCAACTTATCATCCAAGATCTTTATCTCTACCAACTGCCGGAGATAGACAGTTTAAAGTCTATCATAACAGAAATGTGCATGTTTAAAATTACTGAACGGTAAGCAATATTTTGCATACAACAATTGTGCAAAAAATCTTCAAAATAAACAGTCTTGCATGCGCAAAGCATTTGAAACGAGTGATAATTTTCTTTTCACTGCACTGAATACTCTGTAGAGCAGCCACGCGTTTGAGTAAATTAGCTTTTAATTTAGATTTTCAATTAACAAAAAATATATTTAAATTATAAATGATATTTTAACATTATGTTAATAGGAAATTCGAAGGAACTGAGGAATAACATTTCGAATTCGAAATTATGGTTACCCAAGCATTAAAACACTTCATTCATCATGCATTTTTTTTTCCATATCCATTATGTATTAGTTCAATGTTTTTAAATCATTATTTGAAGTTTAAAAAATTTTCCTTCCCTTTTTTAATTTAAAAACTGCAGATGATGAGGACACAGATTATTCAGACTCAAGAAGAAATAATAAGTCAAAAGTCAGTTTTTGATAGAATTTTAGTTCTTATTCAATATATTAAAAGGTCATAGTGTATTGAATAGTTAAATACGGCACTAGAATTCTTCTGTTTCAAAAACTTTTCTACAAACAAAGAAAATAAGTGATTTATTAACTTCACGAAATTAAATCTGGACATTATAGATGCAGCTTTCTAATGAATGTTCGAATAAGCCGCTATACTATCAAAATTGCAATATCACGGTGATAGATTTGAAAGTGGTATTCTTTTAAAATCTTCAGTTCAATTTTAAATGTAGGAGTGCTTTTGTTTTGAATACCACTTTTTCAGTTCATCTGTATTTCTTCATTAATGTTGCTTACGTGAAAGCACATGACGATCAAATAAATTTCTCTTTCCTTTAACATTTCCTTTAAAAGCAAGTACGGCCAAACCCTGTGCACCAGACACTCGACTACTGTGGTTACGCATGGGGCGTAGTTTTTTCAGACCAACAGCTGTGGAAGGATTCATTACCGATTTTCACTTCTCTCTTAATCAACGCTTCAGACAGTCGATGTCTTTGAGGTCAAAGGTGTTAACCCCTCTCTCCCCAATTACTTGCGGAAAGGGGTGGGATTCTCGTTCGTTGAACCCCAGCCCGACTTTGAGACAACGGAGAGTAAGTGCTGTAATTTGCACTTCTGCTTGTGTTATTTACCTGCATAGCAATTAAATTAAAAGTGAGATGTTGTCTGCTTGAGAAAAGTAATTTATGTTTCATGTTTTGCAAAGTTAGAAGGACGATGTTGACCTTCAATTTCAAAGATTCTGTTCCTTCTATCTATGTATATTGTTAGATAAAAAAAAAAAAAGACCGGAAGATGTTTTACTAAAAAGAAAGAAAAAAAATCATAATGGAGTAGAAAGCATGAAAATCCAATTTTAATTAAAATATTCGAATTTGAAAATTGGATGAATACCATGTTTTAGAACAATTTTAGTCATAATAATGTGATCATGATTTATTGGATAGTTAAATGGAAATTTCCTGCGTTATTTTTCTTTAAATTTAGCTATTATTAACTAACTTTTCAATTTTTTACTTTTATTTGAAACGGAAGGAAGGAAGCGACAACTTTACTCTCTTGAAAAAGAGTTTACAGTTGTGAAACATTAATAAAAAATTTCTTTACGGATTTGAAAAGCTATAACCAAAGAATATAATTTTTTTTAGATCCCCTTTATTATGTGTTTCTATGTGTATGTCATATTGTTGATTAACGTTTAAGTATAATTTTTACAACTATCCAAAAAAGATATAATAATTAAAGCTATTATTTTGAGATATAAGAATTTTGAAACTTTTAATAATGTGAAATCTAGAGGTAAACACACTTTTGCAATCAAATCATAGATGGCTCTCTCCATCTGACTGCCAGGCAAAATGATGATGACTCTTTCAAAATCGTCTACAACTACAGTATACAAAGTTAAATTACAAATGTAATAAAAAATTTCATTATTTAGTTGCATTGGTGAATCGGGAAATTAAAGGTAGCAATAACTTTCATTTTTCTCTAAAGCAGTAAAGTATAAAACAAACATGACAAAGGCAGTATATAAAATTTAAATTATATTATATGCGTTATTTTTCATATTGTAAAAATGCTTGAATTCGGAAAATTAAATAGTGAGAAAAATTCTTATGCTATCAATAACCAAGATATAAAATCATTTTAAATTTTATCGATTGTTATAAATTAATCTTAAATATCGCAATATATTCAAGAGCAAGAATTTTATTTATTATTTTTATATATTTTGAGTTGCAATAAAATTCTTATATTTCTAGAAGTGGTATGTAACTGCTTTATAATTAAGTACCTCTAATATAATCTTAGAAACTGGATTTTATTATACTATTAAATTTCAAAATATTGCTAAATTTATTATGACTTTTAAAGGGCACTACGAATATTATAGTATACAAAAATATACTTTTAATAAAATGTACTTTTAATATTACATTTTATAGTGTGAGTATAATAGTATGCAAAAATATAATTCAATAAAATGTACTTTTACATTTTATAGTTAAATATGTAGTTAATAACATTTTGTATTACGATTCAAAAGCATATACTGTTCTCTTAAAGATATTCTAAAGTGGTTTTTACTGATATAAAAGAAGTAAATCTTTGATCATTTTATCACCAGATATGGATAAAAATATAACAAAAGACGGAAGACTCAAGCGAAAAATTTTTAGAGAAACGAACGTTCTACTTTTATAACCTTTTGACATTGCCGTCAGTAGCAACAAAAAGTAATACTCGAAATTAATATCGAAAACCGCTGCTTCTGCGTATTGCAGCCCCATCACAAGCCCCAAAGAGCAAAAGAGTAAAAAAATCGGGGGAGGGTGCCCTTTGCAAAGACGCGTGTTGTGCACGCGTCAGTCGTGTCTAAGCTCCAGTGCTTGCGGCCCCCAGATGTTGAGAGATACGCTTCCAGTCTGCTACTTTTTGAGGGGAGGGGTTAAAGAGGGGAGCGGAAAAACGCGTGTTTCGCACGCGGAAGCTAACCTCTATCAGTTATTCGCCTCAGGTAGATCGGTCTCGATGTGGGATGGAGAGGAGTTCAAAAAGTAATTTATAAAGTCCAGTCACGGAGACTGGGTGACTCAACGGGAGAAAGTCAGTCCTAAATGATGTGCACTTGATAAACATGGAAAAATGAAAGTGATTAGCTCTTAGATAAAATTGAGCGAAAAAATAAAAGTGGTTAACATTGATATAATTTCTTGGGTTTACAAAAATTGAGTAAAAAAATGAAACTGGTTAACAGTAAAATAATTTCTTGTGTTTGCAAAAAGTGAACGAAAAAATGACAGTTATTAACATTGAAATAATTTCTTATGTTGACAAAAATTGAGCGAAAAAATAAAGGTAATTGACATTGAAATAATTTCTTGTGTTTATGAAAATTGAACCAAAAAAATTGAAACAAAGCAAAGAAAAGCAATAAATTTTGAATAAAATTCCCTATTTGAAGAATAACGCAAAACTAAATATACGGAGATAAGTATTCGATTTTATGTCAACAAACCTGTTTTGATTTGCAGTAAACATTTGTTTATAGGTTTGAATCAGCAACTAAAGCGTCTAAAACACTCACACAATAAATATCATCTTCCTACTCTAATGGAAACTAACTAAAAGCTATAAGAATCAATTAATGATTGCGTTTGAGATTTAGCCACTTTCTTTAAATTTTTCAGGAAAAGAAATTCCAATGCAATACTGTCCCAAAATCGATTTTACTTTTAAAGTTGACTTTTGTACGAAGGATTACAGTTTCCTGATAGGATAATTGTATTCTGTCAATAAAACTCAAAAAAAAAATGCCAATTCAGATCATCTGAAAAATTTTCTTCGATTTTTTTTTAAACTTAAAAATACAATGGAAATTTTTTTCCAAGATTCCAATTTTTTCCAAGAAATGAATGGAATTGTGAACTACATTCATCTTACAACCCTGCAAAATAATCAACTGAAAATCTGAAAGTCAGTCATCTGAAATGTAAAGTCACGTCACTGTGTGTGAGAGTGAGTGTGTGAGTGAGTGAGTGAGTGCGTGAGTGAGTGAGTGAGAGCAGGATTAAAAATCTTGCCCTTTTAGTCCACGTTACAATCGGATACGAAATCCAAACTTCTGTTTTGGTATATAGCAACTGAGACAGATTTTTTTTTAAATGTTTAAACTGAATAATTTATTGGTGTGCACATAAAACTAAGCTAAAAAAAAATTAGTTATGGAATCGTAAAGTGTACATTTTATTTCCTTTTTTTTTCATGCTGGATAATATTTTTTTATGCTAATAATAATAGTTAATGAGCCATAGTTTGTAATGTTTATTATTTTATATTTAAACTTATTCATAATATTCTCGCTTCAGTTGAAGGACTTGCTAAACATTTTTTTTCAGCATTATTTTTATTTTGTAGTAATGTTTTCATACTTTTTTCTCTTAGCATACCTCAATTAGTTTCAAATATATTTCAGTGATTAGTTTGAGTTTGAGTATTTATGAATATTGAGTGGATAGAATAAATTCGATTGCAAAGAAAAAAGAATGCTATTATATATTCATAACTGAAATACAACTTAAAAATTATATATATATTATTCATTCGTTTTATTTCATTTTTAAGAAGCAGGCATATGTACAAGCGATGAGCACACAGAACGACACAGAAAAAGAATGAGGAAAAAGCTCTTGGACATTTTATCCCTGGTCTTATATAACCTATGATTTTGATAGGGAAAGCATCTCTTCATAGCGTTAATATATTACGAGATTTCGATAGGGAATTTCGTTACACGCGCGGAGAAGGCAATGGAAACATAGGGAGATTTTTAAAAAGAATTTGCCTCATCAGCGGTATTTTGCCTCTTCACGCGGAGTGTGGGAAAATTAGACTTTTAGCTGAGTCAGCAATTTAACAAAGCTTCTCTTTAATTAATTAATTAATTCATTTCAACTATTTTTATTGTTTTATCAAATATTTAATCGCTTGAATCTCTTTCTTTGATGAGAGCTATGGAACATGGATTTTGTGTAATACCTGCGTAGTTTACAAGACAAATAAAAGAGTGAAGTTATAATACCTCGAATATCAGATGTGTGAAATTAGAAAGTGTCATATATACATTAATATGTAAGACAGTTAAAATAACACGGCTTTAAAGTCTGACAATTTGATGGATATGAAATTGTATAATGGCTTTACTGAAATTAAATGTAATCATTATCATCTGACCACCAAAGTACTATATTAATAATTTGATGCAGTGATACGATGAGTGACCAACTATCATTCTGTTGGCTTAGTTTCCGTTGTTGCAGCTGATAACTAAGTAGGTGAGTTCCTGATATAATAGTGAGCTCATTCTTAGCAGCAGTAAGAGACAACTTATATAATGCAATCATTCATTCCACACAAACATAGCAGAGAAGTTTTTTGTAATATTTTGAAATAATAGGTTTTAAAATGTGTATATTGCAGCTATTTCCTAATTTCATGATGGCGTCCAAAATGTCTCTTCCGTGGATATATTGGGTTGTTCGGAAAGTGATTTCGTTTTTTCCCGACAGAGGATTTAATTGTATTTTTTTGCACCCAACTTCACATTTAAGCCGTATAATTTGTATATGCTTTGAGAGCTCATATAGCAAGGCTTGTGTGTGAAAAATTCCAACTCATTCTACGCAGTAGTGTTTGATTGGTGCCATTTTAAATATGGAGAGCGATAAGCAGCATTTTCGACATATCTTATCGTTTTACTACAGAAAGGATAAAAATGCTGTTCAAGCCAGAAAGAAATGGACCGATGTCTATGGAGAAGGTGTGTTGACAGTACGCCAGTGCCAGAACTGATTCGCTCAATTTTTTAGACGGTAAAACCTTCGCCTCAAATGAGGAGGCCAAAACCCACCTCGATCCGTTTGTTGGCAGCAAAGACCAAAAATTTTATGAGCGTGGAATGATGCTACTACCAGAAAGATGGCAAAAGGTGTTGGACCAGAACGGCCAATATATAATTTTATAAAGTATTTGTTTATTATACGAAAACTGTCTTTCATTTCGAAAAATATATAAAAAAAAACGAAATTACTTTCCGAACAACCCAATAGGTGAAGAATATTGAAAAAATTTTCGAACTGATGACATACGACTTTTTTTTAAATCTTTGATCATTTACTTATCCTAAATCTTTCAAATTTCTTACATTTTTTTAATCTTTTTCCATTTAGTAAAATATAAAAATTCCTGTACTTGTTTCCACATGTGTAACTACATGCGAGACTCTTAGACATGTTTATTGGCGAATTTTATTTAATCCGTTCACGACTGATTTTCAAAGAAATCATTGAGATGTACTTAGACTTCCAGTCAGGTTTAAAGAATTAAATTTAGAAAGAATTTGTTTCGCATCAATCAAGCCTTCTTCCTTTTTCAATGTATTGCAGAATATTTTAAATTTGAAAAGATTAATATATGCCTCAATAATTTAGCTTGATAATATATATTATGCAAGAAATGGTTATATGTTTAAAAGCTGCACAAGTAATGTAGGGAGATAAATAAATAAATAATAATTTACTATAATTTATTTTTTCCGTTTTCATTCAAAATATTTTTTAAAAAAATAATAAGCACTTCTGTTTCTTCATTCATTTTATTGAAGACATGAAAATTGTTGATAAGCGTTGGAAATGACACGTACCAAAGAGATTGCGATTCATTGGTAGAAATTTTGTTCGTCAGACAAAATCAGATGAGCCCTGTTGGGATCTCTTTATAATGCATATTGTGTGGATTCCTTTATTTCTCTCCCCTTCCGAAAATCAGATTTTTTTTATTTTACTTTTATTAAATTAATTATAATTACTTTTCAATCAATGAGTATTACTAAAACCAAAATAATGAAACATTTAAACTCAGATCACTTTCAAGAGAGCTGATTGTAAGGAAAATTGTAAGCTGATTGTAAGGATTACTCATAAATGTAAGGAAAATTTAGAGTTTTAAAATTAAATTTTAAACAAAATTATAAAATAAATGACAGAACTTTTTTATACTATATAAATACTCTAATAAAAATTAGAGCTTATCGATTTGCAAAGGGATAATAAATAAAAATATATATATATATATAAAAATATTGTTCTGTAATTTAAAAACCCTATAAATACCAATAAAAAATAATTTTGCTGACTTCGAAATTTGAGTGGCTCTTCGGCAATTGCTTCATTTGCGTATTTCATAACCACTCACGGTGATAATTACAGTTATATAACATCTATTTTTTTAAAATCAGATTATTCTTTTTTCTTAAATTGTGAGATTATATGCTTCATTCATCTTCCAAAAACACACACTTCAAATGAAATTGAAACCAACCTGCAAGCCTTATGTACATTGCATGGCGCCATACGTTTCCAATTGACTTCACAAATGATAAGCGTCTGTCGAAACGCCACGCGGTGATCACCCAGATGTGACCACATCGTCGCACATCATCCCTTTGTTCAGTAATAGGTACATCCTTCTCCTCCCCTCCGCAGGGAATGAAGTCACGCCCTCTTTTATGGTAGCTGATGAAGTCACTGCTGATAGCGTAACGGGTCAATTACAACGAATGGCCCATCAGTGAGTCTCGTGCAAGTGGAAAAATTAATTAAAGCCAACGTGTCATTATGTCATTGTCATCGACTTTCTGTCTCTCGAGTGACTCTTTTGAAAGAGTAGCAGAATTTTACTGAATAGGACTCACAAAAAGATTAAGTTTTGTTTTAAAAAGTATTGAAAATTCTTTGAAATGGATATCACGTTCAAGTGACCTTCCATTACCCGTCTTACCATGGGCAGTATTAAAGTAAATGAATAATCAAAGATCGTATTTTAGTAGAATTTAATCGATCTTTTCATCTCTAGCATTTCTTTGATTCAGGATCTTCAAATATTCGCACATTCATTGACGTCAAAATACTGCGACAGTATCTTCTCGATATTGTTCGATATTCGGAATATCTTACAATACCAATCGAACGATAATTCACTTTATTCCATTGGATAGCTTTGAGGGTCGGCCAGGTCTTCTTTTATCCTGAAAAATATGATTCTTTTTATATCGTTTAACGATATTGAAAACTGTTAAATGACTCAAGTTAACTGTTTCAGCAGTTTTTATAATAGAATTTCCACGTTCAATGTGCAAATTAATAACTAATTTTCAAATTTCAGGCGAAGTTTCTTTTCGTTTAGCATTCATGGCTGCACAGAGCTAAAAAACACAAAAATTCCAAAAAAAAACTGGAGAGAAATACTACAGACTATTTTATAAATTATTGCCAATTGCTTTTGAGTAAAAATAAAACCACCAAAAATATTTTTATTGCTTATTTCAGACGATTTTTGTTGCATATCTAATGGTGTCCCATCACTTATGTGAGCTATTTTTTGCTCTGTTCTAAACAATTGTATTTTTATTAAATTAATATTTTAATATTTTGACAAAATGTATGTTATGTAATAATTGTTACTAAATTTAAGTATGAAACACACCCACAAGAAATTTGTACATGTTTTTTTAATTTATTTTATTATAGTTTCCTTTTGTAAAGCACAAGTGTCCCATCACTTTTGTGAGACACTGTATATTGATGTTTTAACAAATTATTAGAGTTGCAAATCATTTCAATTCATATTAAAATATTTAACCTCTTCAAAAAATTTTAAAATATATTTATAGTAAGCTTTAAAAAAGTAAAACATAATCACTACCTTCCATTCAAAGTATTTTTTCTGAAATTTTAATTTTAGTTCAACAGAAAAAAGTTCATTCTTTTATACTTCGTAATTATATAAAAGATTTTTTAAAATCGAAATGAGCTCTCTTTCAATGCAAAGGCTTTAGTTGTCATTCACTACCAATAGAGGGCAGCACATGAAAAATTCCCAGCAATGGGCTTTTTTTTCCAGTCTCTTCAAATAAACGATGCCCCATTCAACTTTAATGAACTTATAAACAACATCTTGGAAAACAAACAAAAGCTCTATATTTTCCACATAAAATCTCAACTTTTCTATTTTAACTAAATAGAATTTTTGAGACTGTGATGATGGAGCTTTCTCTGCTAAGAAATCGCCAGCTTGTTTTTAATGAAACAGTATTTTTCTCTTCAAGTAAACTAATTTCCAATTTATGTAATAAGCTTATGAGTGTGTTGTGCTGAACGTTCAACATTGTGATAATCGAAAACGAATTTCACGTTAGATTTTCAGATTAATTGGAATACACAAACTGATAAAAGAATATTTATTCTCCATTAGACCATTTTTTTAAAATCCATGGAAAAATTTTAAAATCATAAGGACTCACATTTACAACTTTAAATTACTTATCTGAAAATTTGAAATCATAGTGATTCGCATTTACAACTTTAAATTACTTGTCTGAAAATTTGAAATCATAGTGATTCGCATTTACAACTTTAAATTACTTGTCTGAAAATTTGAAATCATAGTGACTCACATTTATAGCTTTAAATTACTTGCCTGAAAATTTGAAATCATAGTGACTCGCATTTACAGCTTTAAATAACTTGTCTGAAAATTTGAAATCATAGTCATTCGCATTTACAACTTTAAATTACTTGTTTGAAAATTTGAAATCATAGTGACTCACATTTACAGCTTTGAATTACTTGTCTGAAAATTTGAAATCATAGTGACTCGCATTTACAGCTTTAAATTACTTGTCTGAAAATTTGAAATCATAGTGACTCGCATTTACAACTTTATACTACTTGTCTGAAAAAAAAATTTAAAAAAAATTTAATCATAATGATTTGCATTTCCAACTTTAAATTACTTGTCTGAAAAGTTTAACTACCACTGATTTTTACTGTCTCATATACGAAGTATAGAGAAAATATTGTAATCGTTAAAAAATTCGAAATGGAGATTTTAATGAATCTCCAAGTTTCAGACTTTCCTGAATTCGAAAAACATATTTTTGGCATTATGTCTGTCTGTCAATCTATCTGTGTCAAAGATAACTCAAAAACGTTTTGAACCAGACAGTATGAAACTTTGCATACGAAATTCGTAGACTTTAATGGCATTTCGAGCAAAATTCTTTCAGAGGAAGTCTATCTGTCCGTCTGTTAATATAAGTTAATATGTTTACCATAAAATAAAGAGAGAGAAAGCTAAATGGATAAAATTCGGTACATATATTTAACTCTATATCGTAGAAATCTAAAGATATTTGAGCGAAATCCAAATTTCTGTAATAAGTTAACTGTCTGCTTAGTCTTTGTGTGATTACAAATGTAGTTTATTTTTTTGTTTCAACAGTTGTGGAAAACGCGAATAAAAACTCAAATTCGATTTTGAGATACAATCAAATGCATGCCAGGTATTAATTGCGAAAAAACTCGCCAAACGTTCCTCGATAAATTCCGTAAAAATGCTAAATTCAAGCCATAGATTATTATTTGTTAACTATTATATGCCAATATCATGCAGGCATTCTGTGGGATAAAAAAGTTATCACAGAGTATGCTAGTAGATATTAAAGAGTATATATTCTTCATTTTATACAGCTGAATGCATTTTTGGGGGAGAGTTTTTCCCCCAAAACTTTATTATAAGTGCAAAACCTGTATTTTATATTATTTTAGATATTTAACATTAATCAATGAAACGAGTAATAGCACTTTTTCATTTTATGGATAATCTGACTTAAGATTTAAAAGACAACTGTAGAAATCTTGAAAACATAGATTCAAAACCCGATTCTATCAAAGATTCGACATGTGCGCAATTTAGCATATGCTAAATTCCTCGGAAATAAAGAGAAATTTAGGATTTCTAACTTTTGTAGTCGTTGTTGTTGTTGGCTACTGAAGTACTCATGGTTTAATGCAATATTGTGAAATTACGACCATATTTTCGAATTTGAAAACTGTTCATAGATCGATCGTCACTGCAGAATGATTTTTTTAGGTAAGTTCCTTACAGAAATACTGCGTATTGCAACGGTAGTATTTTTATAAGGGTGCATGACACGAGCTCCCGAAATGTTCTGACAGAAGGAGTGGACTTTTCTTTTTTTGATATATCCGGACAAAACAGAATGTGCATTTGCTTTCCAGTTAGCCTAGATAATTTTTTTTTAAAATTGGTGCTATTTATTTAAATTTGCGGCGAATCTAATCTGACAAACTAATTGGAAATTGCATAACAAAGAATGATCTTGCGGGAAGTGCAATGCATAGCGAATATTTATCATATTAATATATTCTAATATGTTATACATCATTAGGAAAATATGAATAAATATCTGTTGTAACTTTTGACTTGCCTAATTAATGAAAACGGGTTTTGACTGTCACAACTTTTTTTTTCCTTTTGTCAAAATAATTATGAATTTAACCATAATTTGTTACAGTTGTTCGATACGTTCATTTCCATTTATATTTAATATAATTATTTCAAGTCACATTCTGCTTTTAAAAGTATGCATATCTTATAACTGACTGACTGCCTCTTTATAGATGATATCTTTCAGCCTTCGGCTATAGCTTTTTTTTAATTATACATGTATAAATTCTCATTAATACCCATTCATTTATCCACGATTCAAAACAACGGATTTTTTTTCTTTTTGCCTTATTTCCATTTAGAAAAGTCGAGTAGTTATTACATGCTTTCTTTTAAAATAATTCGTATTAAAGCGTTATATTAAAAAAATATGTTTTCTGAAAGAAATTTAATTATATTTTGTTTTCCATTTTCATTTTTTACGACTTTATTAAAAATATTATAAAAAATGAAACTAAAAATCCAACTATTAAAATTTTTTATTATGGTCATTCTTGTATTAATAGTCTTTCTAAAAAAACGAATCAATTACAGTAAATTGTCAATTATCATATACTGAAAATGAAATCTTATCATTGTCTTGAATGCATATTGTTTACTTTACTTCAAATGTGCCTTTTCCATGCAATAAATAAATAAATAAGTAAAATTAATAAATAAATAACGGAAGCCTTTTACGAAAATTGAATTTAAATATCTTCAACACACTTTTTTTAATCATTTTTTTATTCAAATTTTTCACATTTATTGTCTCAGAATTATTGGGGGTTTTAAAGTAATATCAAAGACATTAAAAAAATACTCCTTTGTATACTTATTCAGCACAAATACTTCAAAAGAGAAACCAAAAACGTAGTTTCATATACAAGTGACCAATTATTAGAAATCATTCGTTATATCTGCCATCATCAATAGCATGCCAATATTTAAAATCTTTACTTCTTTTAAGAAATATCTGTAAGTGTTTCAACCCATCTCTACGGCACTCCATTCTGTGTTTCTAAGCATATCAATCATGGGAAAAGATAACAATTTCATCACGTTCCCTTAAAAGGTAGAAAAACAGGATACAAACAACTTGCGGTTAAGTGAAATAAATATTAATGAAAAGCCCGTTTTCCCACACAGATGACACCCTGACCCCTCTTCAAAACACACCTTTTAACTTTAGCTTCTGTATAATTATTTATAAACAATAGTTAGGGTTTTGATTTTATCAGCATTCCCGGTAAACCCGATGTAATGTAAGTTAAAAACTCTCATCTTTCCTCTGAGGGGACAACGCCGGATTCTCTTAGGTTCATTTTCGTATAGGATTTCGCAATTTTTATATCCGTCTCTAAAACCTTTACATGCTTTAGTTGATATCAAACTTTTAAAAATAAACTTTAAAACATTGATAAAATAAATAACTTTTTGTAGAATAAAAATATGCATTGGTAAATTTTTGATAAAACTGATAATTTTTTTTTTAGAAATGGTTAATCAAAATACAGCAAAATGAATAAGAATCTACTCGATAATGATGGCAAAACCAGAAGAAATTTATTAGAAATTACAAATAAAAACAACATCTGAAATGATCTTTCCATCAGAAATTTTTAAAAATAATACCAATATAGTAATAGTTACTTGACCGGAAATAAAATCGAAATGAAGATTTAGAGAAAAAACTCTGATATGTATTATTTCGAAATTCATGCTGAGTAATCAATAAATATTAGAAAAAAAATATTGTGTATAATGTTATTGAATTACATGAAATAGTCGTCATTTCTCTTATTTTTTCATATTAATTATTTGCTTTAATTTTAAACAATACAAATTATCATCTTATTGAACGCATTCCCCCTATTATGTAACATTAATTTGAAAATTTTAAACAATGTTTTCACATTTACATTACATTTTTTTCACATAATTTGTATCTCGGTCTGGGATTTTAGATTAATTTTGCAGAATACTTTTAATCTTTTAAGTTGAAACATTATTATTCTTTAAAGCAAATTAGTTCTTTATTTTATTCATATTATAATAAAATCATGCATTTTAAAATGCAAGAAATTACCATCATCATTTCCAATATAAATGTCAATAATCCGAATCGAAAATAAAGCCAAATAAAATAGCAAAATAAATTCATGCTGTGAATACCTATTTTAATTTTTCACATTTTTTTTATTTTGTTGCAACACGAATAGCAAATAACAATCACTTTAAAAGCTTTAGAATAGTTAAGACTGAATATGATTTCCTTTTCGATATGCTATATACACTTTTATCTAATGACTACAACCATTTTTTGAATTATTCTTTAATTTATTATCAAATCCGTATGAAAAGTAATAAAAATTTCCACTTAAAAATGTGATAAATATATAAACATCGCAATTTTTTTTTAAACCACGCATATAAGAGTATGCTTGAAATATTTTTATTATTAAATTACATAGGCAAAATGAAAGATTTGGTAGAAGTGATATATACTACTCTATCAGTTCAGTTCATAGTTACAGCTAACCATGAAAAAACTTTTAATGTGAGTGTGAACAAGAAATATTGTCATATAAAAGAAAAACAATTATTAAATGGGACATAATGAAATATTAGAAAGAAATAAAATAAATGATATTTAACTATTCATTTTTTGAGAATTTCACTTGAATCTGCAAAGCGCACTGTTTAGTTTGTCTATTTCCAAAATAAAATAACAAAAAAAAAATATTTACCTCAAAACAAATTTTTCCCGACATGTTATTTTTAAATAAAAATTATATCTATTAGTCCAATAATTTAAGTACGTCTGAGACTTCTTTATTTAAAAAAAAAAGAAGAAAGCTAATGGATTATATATAGGTTTCGGCCAGTTGGTTGGAAATATTATACAACGATCATTTCAAGTTACAAAATCTATCTTACAGAGAGCTATTCGAAATGCATATTCACAATAAAAACCATCTTAAATTATATTATTTTCAAAAAAATAAAACTATAAAGTCTGTATACTTTGCAGCTGTTAATCCTAAAATATTATCAAAAATCTTCTGTCGTTTATATAAAAAGAGAGTATTTTTTAACATAAAAAATAAAAACAATCAATTATTTTTTAAAAACTAAACCAAAACAGAAATTTAACTGCTTATTAAGTCATAATTATAAACTTTAAATAAAATTAGGTCAAAAATGTTTTCAATTTCATTTTTATCCTGCCGCGGTTGCTATGCCTTCCAATTCCAATGTGCATTCGAGAGGGGGGGGGGTGTCTATTTTTCAAAGAATAACAAAGAAAAAAAACAGTGTTGTAAAGAAAAATTCATTTTTCTACGTTCCTTGATATTCATTTATCAAACCAACAAAGTGTTTAACAAAATACACACACACAAGAAAAGAAGAAAAAAGGGGGAGAAAGGAAAAATTCTGAAATACAATAACTACTCGCATTTTCAGTGATTTTCGCTTTGTTGCTGCTCATCAAGTTTTGTTGAGTGGAAATAGATTTCGTGAAGAAGGGTGATCTTTATCGGAACCAGACGATGAGGTCTTTGCTTTGTGCCCCTCTACCCTAATAGTTATGAGCCTCTATTAAGAGCAATGGTCTATAGTATAAACGATTTATCTGCTTATTTTTTCAGGTAAAAGTAGTGTTTATTTTGTAATAACCGAGTAAGTATATTGTGTGAAGTTACATTTATCGCATTATTACAAAATGATTCAGTGCCTCCTTTTCTTTCTTTAAAGCTTTGTTATTTCTATCCGGGTAAGAAAAGCTGTATTTTGTTTGCGTCACTTTTAAATAATGCACTTTGTTGCAAAACATAACCAGCAACTTGATATATTTGTTATAATGAATGTTATTTCCTAATTTTAATAATGTTGTTTATTTGTTATTTCGTTAGAATGTTATTAATGTAAACTCTTTCTTTAAGCCAGTCGAAGGTTGCGTAATGATTATTTCATTATATATTAGTTTCAAAAATAAATTAATGATTGAAAATATCCTAAGGACTTTCGATTTCCTCTATTCAAAAATTCCTTAATATTTATAAGTAAAAATCGCCCAGATACCACCTTGGCTTAACAGATTTCATTACTAAATAACCATTTTTGATTCATGAAGCATTAATTAGTTAATATTTCCTTTCTTATTTATTTACAGAGTTGGTTTGCACATTTTTAGAACGATTCCGGAGCCGTTTCATTAATATTTAAAATTAAAGACTTTTTTTTTTTTAATGTTCGATCTCATAACCTTTTTCTATACTGAAAGTCTACATCATGTCTTCCCTGATAGAAGGCGTTTTCTTAAAATTTCCAGAGGTATAGATTTTTATCCCTTTTCTATTACTATAGTTCGTCAATCTTGGTGTATTTATGCTTAAAAAGAGCTCTTAAGTCCTGGGACTACGCAGGCATATATATTGAAAAGATATGTATATAACAAATCAGTCCTTATTTTTTCAATAAAAAAATGACTTGAAACTTTTTGATGAAATGTCATTCTTTTGAAAGTCAATAAAATAATTAAATGGGATTTTTTCTGTAAATTCCGGTCGTAAAATTTTCTCTTGATAGAATGTTAAGTTTATTTAAATATTTTTCTTCGATCTTACTTTTAATTTCCCATTGTAGGTGAATTCTACGACAATCATGAAACCTTTATTAAAACTATCTGGGCATTGATGGAATCAAGTTTTTTCATTTTCTCTCCTATAATTTTCTGTAGTAAATAGACCTATATTTGTTGCCGTCATGTTAAAAAGTAAACCCATGCTTCCTTAAGAGTCAAATGTATTTTCATTTATTTTCTGTTAAATAGTTTTCATGCAGAGTTCTGCAAACTATTCAATGTTAAGCCATACGCGTCAGCCAAAGCTAGTGAATATTTTGTTTTTTAGCTTTGGTTTGTTATTTTATCTATTGTTGCTTCAAATGTATTGAAAGACTTTATGGGATTTCTACGACGACGAATTTTATCATTTTCAGCGGTTTCACTTAATAAATATTTCAAACAGTTCGTAATTTTTCTGAAAATTGTTGATAATGATCGACTGTCTTTCCCTTTCTGATTACCAGTGTGACTTATTTTACAATTCGAAATTTTTATGCCACAGATTTCACAACTTTTTTGAAATATGGCAAAGAGTATTTCTCTTCGGGAAGCACAAAAACATAGAAAAAAAATCAACTTATAGCAAATCCTTAATTAAGCTATATAATTTTATTTTATAAAACTTCAAAGAAACCTGCAGTAAAATGTCAATTCTAGTAAGTTTTGACAAAGAAAAAGCACTTATTTTTTTATTTCGACGAATTTATTATAATTATTAATTTTAATTACTTTCTTATATACAAAGTATTGTAATAACGTCAAAAAATTTGAACTCTAAGTTTTAGATCTCACTGAGTTCGAAAAACATATTTTTGGAAAACGTCTAATTCTCTGTTTATATGTATGTGGCAAAAATAACACAAAACCACTTCGAGCTAGATGAATGAAATTTGACATCAAATTAGTAGATTTCTATCAAATTTTAAACAAAATCTGTCTTAGGAAGTCTATCTGTCCGACTATTCGAATATAAGTTAACAGGATTAGAACAAAATAAAGAGAGTTAGATAAAATCCGTACACATTTAGCATCCATACCGGAGACACCTATCAAATTTTGAGCCAAACGCAATGAAAGATTAAATATTGGTCAGTCTATATTTTCTGAAGCATGTAATCGTGACAACTCAAAAAACGCAATGATTTAAATATTTAGAATTTGATTTATGTCTGTAATTCTAGTTCTGGGTCAAATTTTTTATTTCAGTCAGGTGACAGAAAAAAAGCATTTATAACAGAAATGTTCTTTTATTAGAGATTCTTTTATTAGAGAGTATGCAAAAAGGGGGATTCTTTTATTAGAGAGTATGCAAAAAGGTTTTGAAAAGATTGCCACCACCGCAGATTTTTATTAATAATTTTATAACCATTTCCTTTATTAATAATTTTAATAATATTCTGCTTAATTAGACTCCTCTAATAAATAAATAATGAAATTAGACTATCCCTTACTACAATCAAAATTCACAATTTGTCTCCCAGAGCCTGAGAGAAAGTCAGGTCAGTTTAATTCCCATAAGTAGAAATGTGTGAATTAAAAAATGACTCGAGAATGGGATTGACACACTGATTGATTCCGCTGATGAGGCGCGGTTCACCCACTGACCCCCCGTCCGAGTAATGAGCTCCCGACTTATTAATGCCGAGGGTGAGAACCGTCTTTTGAGGGGCCCACAACTTCCTGTGAATACAGCGCGATTTCCCATATGGCGTACGCCCCTCCTCCTCCTTGCTCCTGAAGATTCACCGACCCACAAAAGTATCGATTATAATTGGTAAATCATGCAGAAAAGATAGTCCACTTTTCATTATCGGGTATTTAGAATTAAGACAAAGTTACAGTGTGAGAAATAATGTTCTCTCCATAATAATTGCTTATTGGATTTGTTTTAGCGGAAAACCGGTTTAAGAAACCCATTTAAAAAAAACTGTGAAAGTTCACTATTGGCAGCAATCTTTTCAAAACAGATTTGCGTATTTAAATATAGAAAAGTTGTTACCGTTCTAGAAGATTAAAAATGTGTTTCTATATACTAAATATGCAAATAACAGAAGGGGCCCTACTTTTTTTGATATATCTTTTGAAAAAAGATATTAAATTAATTTCAAATAATGCAATGGTTTAAAGATACTTCTTTAAAGAAGCTACCTTGAACTGCTATAATTTCATATAAAATGTAAAAAATGCTATAGTTCCATATAAAATATAAAATATAAATATCCAATATAAAGAAAGTTCACATGTTAAGATCTTAACATATAATTCGTGTCTGTCTCATATATCGAATAGCAGAATATTTGATATCCATTTTGACAATTTTTGATACTAATTGGAAATAATTAAATTAAAACAACAGAATCCCCACCCGGTGTCTGCTTTTTACGATCTTACAGGAATTAAAATAGTGGTAAATGTTCCAAAGAGAATGTGTTATCTATTTATTAAGTCAAATTCGTAGATTAAAAGCTTAATCTATTTCTTATACACATATTTTATATTGTCTAAAAATATGACAACGAAATTAATGTATTTCTTAAGAACTTTTTGAATGTATAGAATATCTAATCCTTTTATAAACAGTCATTCTTTTCTGTTTCCTATTAACCTTGAGGTTACATAGTTCTTCTTGGCTCTTGTCCCAGAAAACGCTACTACAGCTCATTTTCTTATGCATTTAGTCATTTACAACACTGACCTTTTGGTGCAGAATTTCTCCCTTTTCACACTGATATTTCCATTTTTGGGTTAAAACAACTCTTCAGTACCTAATATGAAAGAAAAACGCTTTAAAGCGGGAAAATAATAAGAAAAAAAACGAATGAAAATTCGTTTATGATATGCAGAAAAATTTGCTCCATTTTCTTTATTTCAAAATGTTATAAAATGTTTTTTAATTTATTTTGTTTGCTACTCCAGAATCCAACAGGAAGGTTCACTGCGTGAATATTTGCGAAAATAAATATAGATCCATAATATTATCGCAGCTCACTTTAGCTCGCTTTGCTGATATATCAGTTAAACAAATAAGGAAATTTCCACTTGCTTTTGATTTAATCTTAAATTTTCAAAGATTTAAATAATCTGCGTTTTTATTTTCATGTGTTCCATCTGCCCTTTAATAAAATATCCAAACACAGAATTGGAAAAGAAAAGAAAACTCATAAGCGAATTAAACATATAATTATGAGATAACCGGTCTTAATTAAGAATAAAATACAATTACTACTCGTAATTAATTCAGAGTCCTTTCTGAACTACAAGATTCACTTTTTACATCTTAAAAATTTAAAATTATTTTAGGATTAATCTTACGTATCTTAACACAACATCTGCAATCATTTTTTATCGTCGTCAAGGTTTATTTGGAATTAAAAAAATACACAAGCAAATCATAATTTGCTAAATCACGGGTGTGTGTGTTTTTTCTTGCCTTTCTATCAAAGCATTTCTGCAATATACATTTCAATGCTTTTAAATTGTCTTTAAACTTTCATTAAATAATCTTAGCGACACGAATATTACTTGTAAGTTTTTTCACACACGGGTGGGTTATTCTAGCTGTGTGCTATTCAATTTGTCCATCCTTTTCAATTGCGCTAAATTTAAGTAACAACGATAACATTGCTGCAATTGCATTAAAAGTGCCTCGACATTCCGCACCAAGAAATTAATCCGAAAGACCACTCGTGGGAAAGTAAACTTTTACTACTAATCCGATCCTAGTACCCTTTGCTAAAATTACAGGGCACTTGTGATCGAATCAGAACCTCTCGTGGAACAGTCGCCCAAAACATTGGGGGAGATGTTTAAAAAAGGAACAATACGCGGTAGAAAAATATCCCTTGTAATCCTATTGCTTTGGTTATTTAGCAAAGGGAGAGGGGACGCAAAAAGGGGTGCTTGGGAAAAAAGTTGATGGAGGGTGGGTAGAAACGAACGTGAGAGATTTTGAGGGAAGCTTCGGTGGACTAGATAAATTTTTGATGCTAAGTATGGGAGTTGAAGATGATGCCTTGCTTTTGGTAAGCAAAAAAGATCCATTCGCCTTTCAAAGACATACAGTATTAATCCTGATTTTTTTTTAAACTTTTGTAAGATAGATATTATAACTAAAATCCGAAATGAAGCAACAGTAATTAGAGCTGGCGCTTTCAACTCTTAAGTCCCAAATTGAGATACTAACACCCTAATTTATTCATTTTATCATAAAAAAAATAAAGAGAATAAATTGTATGTCAATAATATTGGTAAACATAGCGGAGCTAAGAAATGTCCATATCTGTTTTTTTTTTAATTTTTAATTAATTTTTTTACAGTTTTATCAGGGAAAAAATTTTTGTCTAACAAAATCATTTTTAAATACCCTTCTTAACTTAATACTAATAATAAAAAAATTGCATAAAAGTTCAACATGGCATATTTTTTCCCCATAAATATGCATAGAAAATGCCTGAAGTGTGTTACTTACTATCGATTTTCGTCTGTAAACTATCATAGAAAATTCGAAATTCTATTGTTTGTTTGTTTATTTTATTTTGAAGGAAAGTATAAATCGTAATAAAAATGCTATGATTATTATATATCGTTGTATTTTCTATTTTTGCAGACGACAGTATTTTCTGTAATTCCTGGCAAATATAATAACATAATAACATAGTAACATAGGATTACATAATACTATAATACTAACATAATATAATAACATAATACTATAATATATAACATAATAATATAATAACATAATACTATAATACTAACATAATATAGGATAACATAATACTATAATAACATAGGATTTTTCTCTTCTTTTTCTTTCTTTTTTTTTCTTGAAAATCCGAGAAACTCAGCAGACATTTGTTGAGAAAATATCTTAATAGGATCCGTAAAAAAAACTGCAAAATGTTTATCCATCTTGGATAATTAATTCTCATTTTATTTAATAATATGTGCAACAAGACGTTTTGAAATTTGTGCAGCATACAGAAAATCAAATATTTTGTCATTAGCTGGCTCATAAGAAACGTAAATAAATCTATTCAAATTTTATGAAATAATACTATTTTTACTAAAGCAATTTCCTTCAAATTTTTCTAATCATCTTCATAATTTGTTCAGTATCTCATTCAACAAATGCAGTTGATTACATTTTTTTTTATCTATCCATAAGGCAAGGTAAATGTACGATAGTAATATTCAAATTTTCATATTTCGATCAATTTTCATCGCATTAGAATGGGCTTTCATTTTATTTAAAATATTAGCGTCTCCAAAATATTTTATTAAATATGACTCATAGGATCAAGTGTCCATATAAAAATATAAAAATCGTTATTCTTCAGAACCTTTGTTGATGGATCTGCATCAAATCGTATGCATTATTTACTTCACCTTAAAGTCTTCCTATAAGAGGCATATCTTTAATACTGTTTAGAAATTAGGTGTCGGAACCCGAATAGAGTGGATATACTGCATTATTTATAAACCATATTTGTATTAAATACTACAAAATTATTAAATTAATAATATAAATATTTTAAAAGTTCTGAAAACTTATTTTTTGCACTTATCTTTCTAGAAAATATTATTCTTTTATAGATCAGTTAGTTTTAATTTATTTTTGATAGATGCAAGCTGGAAATTGCATTCTTCTATAAAAGTTAACTTAATATTTTCATTTGAATTTTTGTCAAAGTGATGGCAACAGGATGATGCAAGCTAATTTTTCCCATAACCGTATCACGTGTTCGTGTAGGTTAAATTTTATTCTTATTTTGCTTGAAATAAATTGTTATAAAATAAGCATAAAATGTCTTTAAATAATTGATAAAAAATATAACTTTATATATTAAAATTCGATATAACTGAAAGGATAATTTTTTTTTAACATTTTAAGATGACATAAACATTCATTTTTGTATTGTAATATTATCAATTTTTTTTTATCAATATTTTCAATATTTCGCTTAATTTGTAATTAATAAAAATTCTAATTAAAATATCTAAAAAATTGCTCGGAATGGCATAATCTCACGCTTCAAAATATATATGAACCAAGTTTGGTAGCTATAGGTCAAACAGCATAGTTTGCAGAGCATCAGCGCACATACACACAAACACTCGTTCATTTTAAATATGAGTAAAGGAGACTAATCAGAAGAAACCCTCGGCTCTTTTCTGTGTAACGATTCACTCGAGCATCGGTAGTCTTTCGGTAGCGGGGTCAAAAAACAAATTTGGAAGTCGAGGACTCAGCGGTAGCTCAGCTCCTCATAACCTTTCGTCTCTCAGAACAATGCTTGAGTATTATGTGTGGCTTCCTCTCCTTTTATTCTCTCTCTCTCCTCCTCCTCCTCCTCTTCTAGAGATGAATTTTTACTATAAGTAGTGACGCAAGGAAACAAATCTTTGAAAGAAAGTTAACATACACCCCCTCCCGTTTATTTTTGAAAGTGGGGCAAGACCTCTTTTTAAAAAAATGGAGATAATGGCAGTTATAGATAAAACTTGTTATGATCTTTTTATGAGTAAAAAATTTATGATAAAAGAATATTTAGATTCTAGTATTTTGGAGATGGAAGTTTTAGCTCTTAACAGTATTGAAAATCTGTTTATTTTGAAAGTGGTCCAAGTCCATCATAGATTGAAATTATATTTGAATATATTACTGAAAAATTTATATCCAGTTGCTCTATGGTGAAGGAAATGTGGCCGTTTGGCATTATGTCTGAAATCTAGGGTGTTTCTATTTATCTATTTTTGATAATGAAAATCGGTGGTTGTACAGTATTTTATAAATAATAAAAAGTATATCTTAATTTTATGTGTCGATAATAATGTTTATTTCCATCACCGATTATTCAGTCCAGTGACAACAAAATAAATATTATTTATCACAAATTTTTATTGTGAGGACATTCATTTCTACCGAACGATCGTGATTATAAAATGGAACTATCCAGTAACTATTCAATCCAAAAACCAGTTCCTTGCATATTCCCTAGGATTACTATAATACAAAATTGTCGAAAACATAATAAATTTTTAGCACATGAAATGAAACATGGAAATTTATTTTCAATTCAACCTCTGGAAAAAAGCGGTTTTAAAAAGAAAGAAAAATACCGATGGAGAAACCGTGAATTGATTAACTATATGCTGGATCAGATTTGCAAGGGATGCACCATACAAAATGTTCAACAAAACTTCGATAGAACCAGATTTTGAATTTAAAATGATCGATTTATCAACTCAACGAGGAAGGTAAATAATTCCAAGTAATTTCAGAAATTAAAAAATTATCTTTTATGTAAGAAAAAAAGGAGATTTATTACATCTGAAAATTACAAGGATATGATGGATTTATTACCATATATACCTCCCGTTCATCATGAATTTTTTAAAATGTTAAATCTTGAATAAAATTCAAATTGATTATACTTATAAATTGAAATATATAATTTCATTGAAATTCTTAAGGAAACTGAATTGCTTGTTGTTATGTAATATTTTCTACTTGAATATTCTTAGTTTTGCTTCACTTTTTATCAAATAAATAAATATTTATAAAAATTTGAGAAGTATTTTATTTTTATTCTTAAAAAAAGCTGATGCTACTGAAATATTATTTCCCAATTAAATGAATGATTGCAATAATTCTTTCATTTTGAAAGTGAGGCAAGTTCATTTAGTTATGATGGAACTCTTTTTTTTTTTTTTTTTTTTTTTTTTTTTTTTTTTTTT
>JAPMOR010114152.1:20256-34964 GCA_026543865.1 Argiope aurantia | reverse complement strand
ATCATTGAATTTCGTAAGATATTAAATCATTGAATTTCGTAAGATATAAAATTATTGGAATATTTTAATAAATTTTGTTGGCTAGCAGAAGTTTGCAAACTGCCTCTAGTTTTGCGAAATTTGTTCTCTGAACTTTTTTCAAATTTTTTTCAAAGTTCGAATAATTCAAAGACGAAATTAGAATTTATATTTATTATGAAATTAATTGTAATTGTATAAATATTGAAAAATCTTGATACTAAAAATCCATTATACAGCTAGATCTTGAGTTGGATAATAAAGATCTTAAAATTCCTTGGATCTAAAGGGAACACAATACTAGATTTGTATATAATCTATCGAAAATTTCCATGCATTATCGTAGTATAGTAGCACTTCATCTTGGGAAATTGAAACAATCCTTTTTTTTTATTAGTCTGTACTTACCTTAATACATGCTGCACTTTCTGGTGAACAGTGGAAATTCTGTTGTAAAGTCTATAATTTCTTGGTGGACCTAACAATTCTTAATTTCAACACAGCGGTGTCATTTGTGATATGATCTAAACGATTTGTTGGTATTACAGATGTATAATCCAATACATGATTATAAGCTTATAAATATGCTGAGATATAATATTGATATCAAAAACCTAAAATTTCAACAAAAAAAATTCCTTTTGTGCTTTATGAGGTTATTTCAGCATATTTAAATCGCAGTTCTTGCAAAAACTCCATTTAGTCGTTGTACAAGAGAGACCATGAGACCATTCAACAACTCGTATTTGAAAGGGTTGTTATTATGTTAGTTTGTGAGTTTGATCAGAATGACCTCTTTTGCCGGTTGTCTGATTGAAGAATATGAATTAGAGAAGAAAATCCTTTACTTCCTTTCTCCAACTGATGAGGTATTAAAAGTATTGTTACAAAACTCGTTTGGCTAATGTTCGATGAATGTAGTCAAACAAGTTGGATGAAGAAAATTTGTTTTATTTTACGAATATCTCAGAAAAAAATGACGAGGAGATGGAAAGAAGCACAACCAAGATGTACACTAAGAACAATTCTTGTAGAAAATAACGCAAGCAGATGCCAAATTATTAAATAAATAGCAGTCATAGTGTTTGAACGTCTACAAATCACGATCTCGTTCTGCGAACATGGTTCCAGAGAGAGAAAGAGGAAAAACTCCACTTCATGCATACCCAACCGCTCCACACCGAAAACTTAATTTTTAAACTGCTCAGAATTGACACGACTTGGAATGGTACATTTAATTCGCCCTAATTTCCATTTCTCCATTTCCGTCGCATCATTAAAATGGAAAATCATTGAACAAGAAGTTATGCTTGGCTGCATAGAAAGAAGAGCCTGTGGCCAAGTCTAATAAGGCTTACATCGAGGTAGGTGTAATGAAGAGGTAAATATTTCCATTAGTGTCATTACTAAATGAATAATCTAAAAGTACAGGGGCGGAGAATAATCTTGAATGACCACCTCAAGAGTCCGAATGGCCGCTAGAAATGCACAAAAGAGCTTACAGCAAGGGCATGTAACACATTTAAGAAATCTATCTAGGAGATCGTGACTATGCCAAAAGTATTTGAAGGGAGCAATTCATGTTTACTTATCAAACGTTTTGCTAATAGAATTGTGGGGGTCTACTGATTCAACCTCGGATACGAATTCGAGTGATAGTGATTATCCACATGTTGTCCACAACATTCTACTAACTTTTTTGTTGCCATATATTAACTGCAACCGTATATCTTAATTGTAACTGTAATATGAATGAATCTCGGGTTCAATGATACCTAATTTAATCAGAACCTTTAGTTGCCTCGTTCGTCATATTATTAGTTACCTTATTGCTTAAGAGGAACTCTAAGGATAGGATACAATTTAGAAGCATGCACTTCTTCCTATTTGTTTCGTATTGGCAATGAACCGAAGGTAAAAAATCGGGATTGTATATTTTTAGTTAGGTTTTAGTAAAAGCAATTGCGTGATGGCTATTCCACTATAATAAACTTAATCGCACAGAATGCAGAAGCTAAATGCAGCCTCTAGCTTCGAGTAACCCGGTTCTTATGAGCAGCTGCACTTTATCTTCTTTCATAACCATAAACCTTAAATAGCTACACTCACCGGCCATGAAAGTACACGGAAAAATCTGACTAGACCACCGCGACAGCAACGCTGTTTGAGTCCTAAAGGCCATCACCGTCCATTGTACAACCTTTCCCGTGGGAAGCAAGTCCCGTCATCGGTAGGAAGTAGCCGACTCCCACCATTTCCACCAACCGGATGGTGAGAACCAACCACCATACCGGAAGCTTCTCAACCTCATTTCTGAGGTGCCCCCGGAGTTAGTCTGTTCTTTCAAGAATTGATTCCATTTAAATTTGAATTTCCATTTGTTGGACTGAGAAGAGCTGATACCTAAATGGTTTGATAACTTTACGCATAAAGCAACTTATATAGAATGTATAATATTTAGTTTCATTTAATTGTATTTTAGACCTGTTGTGTTTTGGTAATACATCCGTTGGTAATTTGGTAATATATTTTTATTCGTTCTTGAATCGCGTTTACATAATGTATTATGCTGCAGTATAATGGTATTTTAGTTTTGTTAGGCAGTAATAATTTTTAAGTACCATTGATATCTTATTCAATCGTTGAAAATTTTGCACTTCGTACTGAATTATTTCAAAATTGTAGTTCATAATCATCCAATATATGGTGAATTATTTTTATAGCACTGTCCACCAACGCTTTAGAAGCCACTGTTTCCTTTCTTATCAGTTAAAGTAATTTTAAACATATATACATAACTATATTTTAAACCTGCTCAGTTCTACACGTGTAAGGGTCGCTGTTAAAACGCTTCGATGCGAGTCGGTGAAAATTATGTAACGAAAGTGTGAAAATTATGTAACGAAAAATTTATTATATGTAACATGCGAGAACAGATAAAGTTCATTAGAATTCCCCGCATTAAAATAACACGCACTCGCCGACAAAAGCAGCTGTCTTTGCAGCTGCAAATCCTTTTCTACAGTCAGGAGTATAAGCAGGGTAATTACGAAAACACAAACAGAAAACTTGTTGCATCTTTGTCTAAACATCCCTATGTTTGCTCAGGGAGCGGTCTTTATGCTGTTTTAAGACTAGAAAAGTGAAACTATAATGATTGCCTATACGAACAAAAATAAACACCTAAATGTGTTTCGTTATTCTAGCTCCAACAACACATCAGTAGGAGGCCCAGAAAGTGAAATGAATTTAGGGGGAGTGTTTCATTTATTACCCCGGGTAGCAAGCTGAGAATATTTTATTCATTTGCCTTTGGAAATAGTTAATTTTTATGTACTGGTAGGGTTTAGAAAGCTTTTAGTTAATTCTATTTAATTAAAAATGATTAAAAATTTTGCGTGGAATTTTAAATATCTTTTGAATATGTGTAAACGAAAGAAATAATTTAGAATGAAAAATTATTCGAGGTTGAGTTTTTACGTTTTTACTTCGTTATTTGAACAGTCAAAAGATGGATCTAAGATTAATTGAACAAGAAATCGGAACATATGTCCACAAGATGAAATAAATTTAGGGCACTGTTTACCCTCATCTATTACCCTGTGCAGAAAAAAATTCTTGTCACATGCTTATAGAATCGGTTAAAGTTTACATACTGATAGATTTAAAAAAAGCTGATACATTCTAAGCTAGTTAAAAAAAATATTAGAAATTGAATTTCTGCATGGAATGAAATGGAGTGAAAGAAACAAATGAGAATGAAAAATAATTTCGAACTGAGTTTACAGTCCAATCCAATTTAATCAAATGAAAAGGAATAATATTCTAATTACCAAAATATTGATATCGCGATCATTCAGTACGCAGAGAAGCTTGCCCTAAGTATTAATCTTAAGGCAGGAAACTCTTTGATTTTTATGATTGTATAATTAATTTTGATCTACTTAAAAGAAAAAACGAAAAATGTTGATCTTGAGAATTTGATTCTTCTCGAATGGGATCTTTTTAAATTCGAAAAAAGTAATTTTAGATTTATATCTGTCTGTCATTGAAATGATCTATAAGTAATTTGTTAGTATATCTGTGTGTGGAATGAAAATCCAGATTAGCAAAGAGCTGTAAGATTTAAATTTGTTATATAGTCTTTACTTGAAAGCTATGGATCTTCATTAAATTTATACTAAATCGGTCATATTTAAAAATACTTTCTCATATTAATTAATTATGAGTTTATCATATTTATTTATTACTTATTCAACAGAGCTTTACAAAATACATCTTATTAGAATTGATTTCTTACGAAAGTCGAAGAAAAAATATTCACGAATTATTTACTACACAAAATTACTGCTTTTTGTTTCATTTTTGGAATGTTTATGAAAAATTAAGTTTTCATAAGTTATCTTATTATATTAATTTCTTAATTATTTATAAAGGCGGGGCTATACAATACTATAATTGGCATTACATAATTACTTCGAACTTACTTATATTTTCTGAATTCATTTCAACGTTTTAAATAATAAATCAAAAAATTTCAAAGCATCTATGAATTTTGATTTATTAATAATTACAAATTGTATCTATTTAAGATATAATTTATATAAATCTTTTATATAAATATGATGACTAGAATTGATTTTTCTTGTTTTCTGAATATAAAGGAATGTTTTCACCACAGTTACTGAAAAGATTTAGAAAGGCACTCGATAAAAATTAACAGGCTTATTAATGTATCTTTAATAAAAGCAAAAGAGAAAACTTTAAAAAGTTGTTTAAATGTTATGTGTAATGTTAATTTTAATATTGTCAAGTTTTTAAAGTTATGAAGTTGTTGAATCTAACTGCCAGCAACTATGTTTTCGATTCTTTTGAAGTACTGAAGTGCATTGGTAAGTTCCTTCTAATAAATTACAATGGTTTTAGTCCAAATTCAGTAAGTTATAGTAGTTAACTTATATTGTACCAATTGATAAAGTGGTTGTTTTATTGTTGTAAAATATTATAGTGACATATGATAATCGGATATTCGTAAGCCATATCATTCATCATAACTTTGAATATTTGACTATCGTAAATAGTTAAAATAATTCAGAATTTTACTGCAAAGATTCGCAGTCTTTCCCAGTGCTCAAAAATTTTTATACTCAGACTTCTATTATTATACTTATTGGAAGTTCTGGGGAGACTTGTTCTGCCGGCTTTATCTAAAAATGGCACAGATTTGTCACGAAATCGACGAACAAACTATGATTTGTCTGCTTATGCAATATTTTTCAGTTTTTCTAATTTTATATTCCAGAAGATCGTAAGCAAATACAAGGGAGTCTTTTTCTTCTTTTTTGATTTGCAGAGAACAATTTTGCACAAATTTGACAAAACGACTTAAACCCGAATAAAATGGTCTAAAATGAATTATTTAATCTGACTTTTTGAAGTAATAGGACTGAACGCATAGCGAATAATTCATAAATGGTGACTTAATGATTTGCACGCATAACTGAAGACACATCTTATAAGCTTCGACATATTTCAATGTTTTGAAAGTTTTCGCATTCATTATTTTCACTGCCAATTTAGAATTATTCCAACAATATAAAATTCTTTATTGGTTTCTATGCTATCCCTATTAACTTCCTCCAATCTTAACAATCACTACATGCATCTTGAAAATTTCGATAGATTTCATGCGCAACAGATGCACAGAACATACATTCAAAGCTTTACTAAATGGAAGTGATAGAAACTACTACAACTAGCTGTCGGCGATTGCGTGGGAGAGTTCAAAGTCATTATAAACAAAGTTCCTTCATTCTGTGTGATTTGGCCTTTAGGGAAGGACCTGCTCTATTCTGATGATAACAAGATAGATATTTCAGACGCCCTCACCTAAACTGAACTTGTACCCACCTTTAAAAGTTCAGTTTTCACTTTCTCGTACATGTAGCATAGAGAAAGTATTATAATCGTCAGAAAATTCGAATTGGAGATTTTGACAGAACTGCATGTTAGAATTTGTACTGGCAGAACTGCACCCGAGTTTGAAAAATACAACTTTGGAAATATTCGTTTGTGTGCGACAAAAGTAATTCAAAAAATGCTTTACGCTAATGGATGTACATCATATTTGTAGTCTACACCACAACTATTTATGTTATACTTGTAGATTTCTATCAAATTGTGAGTATAATCTTGTCAGAAGAAATCTGTCTATCCGATGGTTTGATTTGACACAGTAATTACAAAACCATGACAGTTTATATTTACCAAATATATAGCGTTACTAGTCATAGAAACTTACCAAATTTTGAGACAAGTCCATGGAGGAATTGATCGTCTGTACTTTCAAAAACATGTAAATGCAAAAACGCATTGACCTAAGATTATCAAATTTAGTTTGGGGATTCGTGACTGCAATTGTAGTCTTGTGTTAAATTTTTGTTTCATGTGATCGGTAAAAACGCATCTAAAACACAAATTCGATTTTCAAATACCATTAACCGCATGCCAGGTATTAATCGTTAAATAACTCGCCAAGGATGTCATGATAGATTCAGTAAAGATACTAAATTCACAACTAAGGTTAATATTTCCTAACTATTGTATGGCAATGCCATTCAGGAAGTTTTCTGATATAGATAACACTTTTATTAGATAAATGAAAAAAATTTAAGGAGACCTCTCTCTCTTGCTCTCTCTCTCTTGCTCTCTCTCTCTTGCTCTCTCTCTCTTGCTCTCTCTCTCTTGCTCTCTCTCTCTTGCTCTCTCTCTCTCTTGCTCTCTCTCTCTTGCTCTCGCTCTCTTGCTCTCGCTCTCGCTCTCTTGCTCTCGCTCTCTTGCTCTCGCTCTCTTGCTCTCGCTCTCTTGCTCTCGCTCTCTTGCTCTCTTGCTCGCTCTCTTGCTCGCTCTCTCTCTCGCTCTCTCTCTCGCTCTCTCTCTCTGTCTCTCTCGCTCTCTCTCTCTCTGTCTCTCTCTCTCTCTCACACACACACACACAACCACAAATCATTGTATTTTCCCTTCCGTGAATATAAGAAGTCAGGAATAGGACTCGAATCAACGCTGGAAATTTTTATATCTAATTCTGTAAAGTAAAACAGAGCTGAAAAGAAATACAGTAAATTTAACTCATAGTTTTAAGGGAAGAAACTAAATTAATACAAAAAAAACCTGTTAGATAATTATTTCAAAAATTCAAACAAAATATGAATTCAATTTACGTAGAAATTCCTCTCACCTTTATCTTTGTTTTACGAGCGTGTATTGATGATATGTGAATTTGTCGATACTTTTTATTATATTGGTTTTTTTTTAAAGATTTTTGTTGCTGATAAATGGTGACACAGTTTTTATCATCAACTTCAATTGTTTTCTGTTTTACATGTGTGGACTTTTGTAACCAAATTTTTAATTTACTTTCTATTATACTAGTATTTGAAATGTATTCTTTTGTGCTCTTATTGAGAACAGGCAATTTCAATAATTCAAAACTGATTTAGCAATTTATTTCAATTTGAATTCCATTCGAATGGTTCCAGTCGGTTGAGAATTTGAGTAAAGCATTATTAGTGAAGGACTAATAATAAAAAAAATATAATTAAAATCAGATTTCATTTTTATTGCACTAACCGAAGTATTTTTTTAATAAAATTTATGGATTTGCAACTCTTCTTTGTTCAAAACTAAGAATTTTTTATTACATAAATGAACAATTTGTTTCTTTTGCTATTTTATATATTGCCACGTAGGTACTTTAGTGTGGAACGCAATGACACACACAGGAAGTAGAGCTAAACCAATTTATTAACTCAACCTCGAACTCGGAACACAGTGACTCACAGATCTTCTGCTTTTATACTAAGAGGGAAAGTTCCAAAATACTTTTCTGGAGACAGTAAGAAAAGTCTAGAAAACTTATCTGGTAAATGAAAGAAAGGTCCAGAATCTGCTGGAACATGAAATAAAGGAAAACATAAAATCAAGGGATTAAATATTTACACAGACTATGAATGACATTTCAATAGCGAGATCACTGCTATGACCATTCGGCTATGGCGAGTCGACTGCCTCTTTTCAATGCGGCAATATTAAAGAATAGTTTTGATCATATTTCTTACCACATTTTATACATTATATAATATTTATTGTATATGGACATATATATTAAATATAAACAACTAACTTGATATAATTAAAATATTTTGTTTATTTCATATAAAAGAAAGTTTGCATGTGACTTGTAATTTCAATTTTTTAATTGAATCTTGTGAGTAAATGCATTGAAATAATACCTTTTTTCGTATATGCAAACATTTAACACGTTTTTATATATGCACAGTTTATTAACATACATATTAAAGCGGATTCAGTATATGCCCAAGTAATATGACAGAATATAATTTATACATTTTATCGAGACATTTTAAATAAGAATAGTTTTCGTTATTATATAATAGAGAAATGTATAAAATTTATTATAGCATGACGGTGAAGAAATAAGCAGTCATTTTTGCAGAATAAATTCAGAAATTTCTTTAAAGTAATACTCGCCTTAGTAAACTTTGTATATAGAAGTGATAATAAAGTGAAAATAATACTAGCGGACTGCGAAATTTCATGCATGTGCATATATGATAGCAACGAGGCTTTCTAATAGTAACGAGGCCTTTTGAAGAAGAAAAACAAAATTGTCGTCTGGATCCCGACTGAAGCTTTGTAGCTTAATGCATACGTAAAAGCTGAACAGGAAAGGACAAACATAATTGGTTATTTTCAGAGATTTTTATTTACTTGTACTGTAATAATCCTGAGTTATGCGATACCTAAGGTCGGCGGGAAGCGCGTAAGTTTTACATATGCATACAACATTTAGTTAGAAGCAAAGGCTTGGAAAATAACTGATTAGAAAATAAAAAAGATAGTTCTCCTGCATACTGATGTAAAGTTAATGTAAAAGTGTGTTGTTAAGGAAAGTTGTCCATCTATTCACAGTGAAATTAGTATAACAAACTGAATAATGGATCATGTGGCTTTATTCCAAAAATATTTCTGAATTTTCCGATATTCCACGAAGATTTTGCGCGAAGATTATGCAATAAGAAAAATAACCGAAATATACTACCAAATGAATCCCTTGTAAAATTCCACAGCAGGTCGCTAATTAAAGAACAGTAATAACCATATCAGTAATAACTCAACAATTGTCTTTGTGAACAGAATTCCATAGAGTGATTCACTTGTTTCAGCGCTTTGTGGTTAAATAAGCTGGAAATTCACATGAAATTTTTTATTAAGATTTCCAGATCTCAGTTATTGTGACAGATAAACCCACTATTCTTCAAATTTCTAGAAAAGTCCTTTTTGTCAGCGAAGTCGCACAATTCATTGCCAAGTTGCTAAAATCGAGGTCATTAATTTGATATTTATTAAAAATTTCTTTAATTCTCTTTCTTAGTATAACATTTCACTAAACGGAATCGCAAATTAGTAAAATTTATTAGCTGCAGATCAGTATTGTAAAAAAATCCATCTATGTATATGTATATATAATATCGATCACTGAATTTTTACTTATTATTTTTTGTTTTTTTGGCATTAGAGAATGGTAGGCGGTTTTTTTTTTTTTTTTTGCTAATGAGTAATCCTAATCAGTAGCTACATTAAGAAAAAAGAACTATTGAACATCCGATACCAGAAACCTTTTAAGTTGCTTTTCAACACTTTGTAAATATATAAATGTTTAAAATCTTAGAAATTTCAATACAAACTTGGAAACTTTACATTTCTACCACGGCTGCCATATTCTAGATTGATAACTCAAATCTTTAAATACGTACGTCAAACCTTCACATTAAAAATATTTTTATTCTAATTCCTTAAAGTAGTAGTTGACGTTGAAAACCTTTTTTATGTTGAGTAAAATTAACTTGTAATATTTAGAAATTTGTTTTATTTTTCCCTTTATAAAATAACGCATCCGAATGTGTGGATCCAGCGACTATTGCTCCATAAAGAAGAGTTTTTCATATGTGGATGGATCACAGGATCTATCAATCCTCTAGGTACTCAAAAACTTCCATTCTCCTGTAAAATTCCTTCATTGTCAAAAGAATGGAAGTCTATGTAAATCCAACAACTCTCTAACTTCATTAATATCATTTCTAAATATAATTGCACGAATCGTTACTAACTCATGAAAGGCTACTGCGCCAATTATGGTGTTACTACCAATTAAGGTTTAAAAAGAATGAATTAGGCTCAAAGCACAGGTATAAAAAGAATATCTTATTTTGCAATGAGAGATATTCGAACCGGGGGAGAAAAAGAATGAATTGCGTGACTTCGAGTTATGGTATTTATACACTTCCTTCACTTTTATATAGATAGAATTTTGTAATAATTTTTTTTTCTTTTTTCCGGTCGTGCAAGGATTTTGAAATTTTGCACAATAAAATGTTCTCTGTTGGTACTACAGTAATACTGTTTACAATGACAAATTATTAATTGTAAATTAGAAAACAAGCAATATTTAAAATAACACACTTCTGCTTTCAGCTGAAAAATGAAAGCATATTATTAAAAACTCGTTTCATTAAATTTTATTTTTGAATTATATTTCAATATTTTAATTGAATGTTTCGAAATAAGATTTTTATTGGCATAAAATATATTTCAAATTAATATTATCAGAAAAGATTTTTCTTCAAGAAACTGCAATAAGAAGCGAATTTATTTAAACTGTGTGGGTCGCAACTGTATTAATGAAGACACAATTCTTCAGATATTTATTTACAAATAAAATAATAATAATAATAAGTCAAAGAAAATGGTATGTCTAAAACTTTTGCAAATACTCACTAATTTAGGTGTTAACCCTTTACCACTGCATAAAATTATGGACCTTATATAAGACCGAGAACATCTAACATATTTACGAACAATAGTTACGAAATATAAATCTTAGGCTAGCATCTGTATTTAATCTAGAATACAAACCTTGGCGATTAATGCCCGGCATATGGTAAATATAGAAGTACCTCGTAACTTAATGCATATTGTGGATGGCTTTTTACCGGCCAATTGAAACCAAAATTTGACATAGAACTGCATTTGTAGTCACAAAACAGCATACTCAGTTTCATTTATTGAGTCATTGCATTTTTTAAGTTGTCGTGTTTACATGAATACAAAAATGCAATACCCTTGACTGTTTTCATTCTAAATTTCATACAGGCTACGTATCTACATTTTAGCCAAATATATGCCTATATGCCAAATTTTAGCTATCAAGCTATTTTGATTTTCCATTTATTGTGTTCACTTGCACCCGAACACATGGACTACAACTTTCTTTTGAAATGATTTCGTTAATTGATTGAAATTTACAAATTTAGTGCCAAATCTATAAACCAAATTCATTCGTTCTGCTCCATCCTTCCAGTTTACAACCATCCAACTCGGAACGTTTTTCAGTTACTGTGTTCACAAAGGAACATAATGATAAAAGTGCGTTTCTCAAACTTGGAGATCTGCATTTTGAATTTTTATACAATGACAAAACTTCCCATTTATATAACTGCTTTACGAGAAAGTAAAAATGTGAACGACAGCTCATAGAATAAAACCCTTGTTTTATTAAGACTGACTCATAATAAAAAAATAGGTATCTTCAGTCAGACTAGTGGATGATGAGCGGGTTTTATATACTTTTCAGGCTTGTGTTGTGCTCTTCGTAAATTTAGATACCGTATAATCATACGAAGGTCATATATTGTACTAACAGTACTGTACATGATATCATTGTACTAGTAACTGTTGATATAACGAAACAACAAACAATTTAAAGGAATCCATTGCCTTCACAATCTTTCTGTCACTCTACCACGTATAGTCTCTTGATAGGTAGGACAGGATTTTGTCGAGTGAAAGGGTATGATGAGAGATTAATGAAAATATAAGAGTGCATTTGAATTATAAATAAATGTTAAGAAAAAACAATTACTAAGTAAATCTTATTTAAAACGAACAAGAAACATTTACACCTTCCTGGAATTTAATTTTCAGTTTTAGTTTAATAAAATAGAAGGCATTTCACTGACTATAATAAATTATAACCTGTATAGGTTTGGAAAAACATAAAATTTATAAATTATGTTTTAAATATGAATCCATAAGTAAACTACTATTTTAGAGAACATTTTTTTTTTCCTCTTTCTCCATAAATTTTCATATACATAGAACAAATCCTATTTATTACAATCGTATGAAATACACCAACAAACATTATGAGTATGTTAAACCTTAATATCTGTTTACACAATTATGTTAAATTTTAGAGATTATTTATCACATATTCTGCATGATAAATAGCCTCTAAATATTAAATATCATATATTCTCGAGCATTTTTTCCTGATATTTTTAATTAAGACACGAAAATGCTGAAATAATAGAATAAATTTAATACAATAAATATTAAAGCCGATTTCAGTTAGTTAAATTTATTAAAAATTCTCTAAATTTGTCTTTTATAATCTTCTAAATCTCTAAATTTGTTACCATCTTATTTGCGCTATATTAATACAAACTACCAAAATTGTTTCCACTACATGTTATTAAATATTGTATGGGATTATTTTTTCCAGAATATTAATTACTTCTTTTTATTTATTTTCGCAGACTTATACAATTTTTCTTCATAGTCTGCTAAATTCATGAAAATAACAACTTTATTAATTAAGTTATGAAAATATTCAGTTTTAAAATTTTGTAAAAATGCAGTTCATTTAATTTTTTCCATTGAAATAAAAATTAAAAATTACATATGACTAGTATTATTACTTTTTAGGAAAGACATTCTAGCTAATTAGTTTTCAAGACATTATCTTTGCTGTTTTTATCTACTATTAAATAAAATTAAAACTATAGTTTTAGATAACATTCTGAAGACACGTGGCAAAGATAGTGACTTATAAAAAATAATTGAAAATAGATTTTTATAAAAGAAATAAGTAGAATATTTTTTTTATTTCGCACATTAGTCATTTAATGTATAATTTTTTGCATAGAATTTTTTTTTTATAATTCCTTTACTGTACTGTTTTTTTTATAATTCCTTTACTGTACTGTTTTTTTTATAATTCCTTTACTGTACTGTTTTTTTTATAATTCCTTTACTGTATAGTGTCTTTACTGTAAATATAAGTCTAATTAATTTAATATATTAACAGCCATTCTAAAAATACTAAAAAAATGCATTGCTATAAAAAATGTGCATGTGTTAAAAAAAAAGGAACAAAAATTGAAAACTGTAACCTATTCCGTCCTAACAAACCTAGAAAAAAATCAATTTATTTAAAAGAGAATTAAAAATGAAAAAAAAATTATTATAAATTGTAAAATAATTACAAATCTAAAATGTGCTTTTTGTACCCTTTTAATAAACTTTTGATGTTTGGTTTGGTATTTTGATTGGAATTCTATCTTTCCAAAACTTATTTTTAAAATTGTTAATGTTTTAGAGGAAATACATTTTTAACCTTCCAACAATCATAATATTCCTATTCAATAATATCTAGTATTGAAAGAAATAATGAATTTTTAATTTATTTGGTTGCACAGTTGCATACTTTCCTGCTAAAAATTCCGTTGAATTTTTTTTCTTCTAATTTTCTATTCTAACATAGAATATCGAAATAATCTTTCTTCAGCAGAAAGATTTACACTTATCAAAAATTAAGGGGCAAGAAATAAAATATTCAATTATTGTATTTTCTTTAAAAATAACTAATTTTTCTCTTTCCACGTTATTTATACAAAAATTATCAGACTGTTAAAGAATCAGTAATGTTATAATAATGATTTTTTTCATTTATTGTTTGAGTTTCAAATAATTTAAATTTATAAAATTGAGGTTTTTTAGTGGTTTCATAAATGTGTAGTTTAAAGACACAGCTTTAATGAAGTAGCTGATTTTGCTATTACTGAAAATAATATTTCGGAATTTATAAAATTTAACATTCATAAAGAAATCAATGATCATTTTAATCGAGTCCTAAATTCATTGATGAGGAAATTAAGATTTTTATGATGGCAAGCAAACAAAAGACATAGCAACCTTAAGAGATTCTAGAAGCTTTCATATATCTATATCAGATTTCTCAGGACACTGATATATCTGTAGAAGATTTTCAGGGAAACAATTGATTTAACTCCTTCTAACAAGTATGTTAACTTGTATGTAAATACAAAAGAAAGATTTTCGCATTAGTTTTGTAATGTGTTGTCTTGTTTTAAATGTTAAAAAAACTGTTTACTAAATGGCCACCAAATGACCACCACCTGGCTAAGAAAAAAATCTCGAAAGATAATACAGTTATGTGCTATCAAATGAATCATGTAATATATGCAAAAGTTTTCATATTATTCGAATAAAGTAACTCCTCATACAAATCATATATAAATATTCATTGATCATATAAAGACCACGTTTAGAGTTTTCCAATGAAGAGCTTAGAATTAATTCTAACATAACACTGCATAAGCATAGAATACGGTATTTATTATAAAATGTGTTAAATGATATTAAAAAGTGTTAAATGATAAAATATTACGCCTTTATTTTTTCGAGATTTGTATTATACAAACCTGTATTGCCTTCTGATAAAAATATGTTTTGAATCGATCTCAATA
>JAPMOR010114152.1:0-20246 GCA_026543865.1 Argiope aurantia | reverse complement strand
ATAAATTTCTAATAATAAAATCAATATCTTATAACTAATAAAATTTTATCTTATAAATTTAAAATGTTTTGGCAACTTAAGAAAAAAAATTAAGCTTAAGCCCCAGCTTATGGCGCCTTTTCAATCTAGCGGCCCTAGGCATCTGGTCTTCGTATTTGGAAATGTGTCACTGTTGAAGCACCTATAAGAAACAAAAGCAAATGAAGCAGTATCATGTAAAAATTATACACAAACAGGAACAATATTTTTACATAGCCGAAAGACGGATAAAAAAAAATGATAAATATTCAACATCAGTATACATACGGATAATGGTAGATTTTACGTATGTCTTGTTATTTGACTTCTTTCTGCCTTGAAAAGTCTAAACTAAGCTTCTATGCATATAAGGAATAAATCTAATTTAAAAGAAAGTTTCTTCAGCCTTTTGGAATAAAGGATACCTTTAGATTTCATAGAAAATTTACCTCCAAAAGGCCTAGTATCCCTAAAAATCTCCAATCGTAATTCTTGCAAATTCCCCTCACTTCGTTTTTCCCCGGCGGAAAATATATTTTGGCCCTGAAAAGAGATGCCTTTGTTGATAATAAACGCTCTTAATGAAAAGAGCTGAGTGTGTTCTTGACAAAGGCAGAAAAGGAAAACTTCCAGCAATACATTTGCTTTGTCCTTCCTGCTTGGCTAATTGGTCTTTACAACCTCGACTTTATGAGGGCACATAATTGGGACTTCGAGGAAGGAAAAACTGGGAAATCATTCTGGATTTTGCCTTGGCTGGAAAATTAGTAACTTAGATGGAAATGTTAAAATGGAAATTACTTTTCAGGCCCACAAAGTAATTCTGTGATCTTTAATTGGAGTGTGGAGGCAACAAATTAATTTTTGGTTATGGTGTGCAATACAACTTTAGGTATTCTTAATTGGAATATTTTTTATTATAAAATATTCATACAAATCGTTACAAAATGATTTTACAAGACTATATAACAGTTTATTTAAAAAATCTCATTTGACAAAACTCGTTCGTTCTTTTTACCTTTTCGTATACGATTTATATAAAGATATACAAATGGAAGGTATTGAAATCGTAAAAAAACAACCTCAAGAGTTTGAGGTCTCGCCACATTTTCAATAACCTTAATTTGAAACGTATATTTTTGTACATGAATACTCAAAACTGCTTTGAACCTACCAGATGAATTTGCTATGTCGAATTGGAACTGAATTTTCAGAATTCTATCAAATTTTGAATAAACTGCTTTGATAGGAAAGTCCTATCCAATTTCCCTAGTAAATATGAAAGCGATAACAGAAAAACGAAAAGAATTAGATAAATAAGATTTGATATATAGATTAACATTTAAAAGGTAGGACTGTTTGGGCTTCCTCGTGCCTATGAACACGATAAATGAAAAGTGAAATAGCTTAAATAACTGACACTTGGTTTGTTCTAATATTGGTAGTTCTATGTGAAATTTTAGTACAGGTGAGCTGGATAAAGGACATCCAAAATACACATTCGATTTTTGATGTTTATGTATTAACTGCATGTCAGCTATTAATCGATAAAGATCGATTGCTAGATTCGGGTCAAATATCAATATTTCGTAACTACTGTTCGCCAGTGTCATGCATTTAATACACGAATGTAATTGCGATTCAATTGCTATAAAGTATATAGCTTTGAAAATAAAAATGTAAGTTCTTGTAATTTCGCGGAATTGCCTATGCTGACCACTTTTATGCATATAGTGGGAAGGGGTTGAAACTTTTATTAAAGAATATGCGAGAAAGTTTTGGGGGAGAATACACCGCTTTGCATAATTGATTGATTAGACTTTCGAAATAACATAGGCAGAGCTAAGTTTTAAATATTCTTTCTGGATTGAAGAAATGTTTCATTTGCTACTATTATTGCTTGAAATGTTCATATTGTCTTGGATTTTACTTCAAACCTGTATCTTGGCAAAAATTTTTAAAAAGCAAAAGAGACTTAGCAGAATTTTGAACCTTAGTAGATTAAGAACTTTTTTTTTTTTAGTATTAACTATAGATCATCAGTGATTTTTCCACACTTACTGTTATTACAAAATTTGTTTATTTTCCTATCTTCATCATATCTTTAAATTGATATATTTCTAAAATATCCTATATAAAGTTACATTCCACTCTTCAATTTTCAACAGCGATATTTTTAATTATTTTATTAATTTGATTAAATGTTTTGAGAATTCTGCCACATTAACCCCTTCAAGACCAGCGAAAAGAGACATAAGCATTCCTCCAGGCCCGCACGCTCCCGAGAGTGTAAGCATCCACAGGCCCAGGTAATTTTTCCGGCTAAGCCTAATTTTAATTAAAAATTCATATAAAATCATTACTGCAAATAAATACGCTGAAATTTATAGTTTATTATGATTAATAGTATCTGAATATACCATGATAAAATTGTCACGATATTAAAAAAAGCAATTGCGAAATTTAAAGTAAATGAAACAAACATTTTTATAAAAGTAACATTTTATTAAATAAATTTATGTATGATATATACTTTCAGAAAATGACATACATTTGCTTACTGCTATTCAAAACATGGAAAATATTAGAAAACTTAATGTAAAAAATTGCTTAATTATATCTAAAGTATTTGAAGTTTGATATATTTCAAAATATATTTCGGGACAAAAGCCCTGGGTTGAAAGTTTTGCATTTACAATAAGATAACTTCCGTTTTTATTCTTTTAAAGAACTATCTGATTCATTCATCAATTTAGAAATGTCACACTTACTTAAATATTTTGATAATAGGTAGGCTAATAAGTGGAAATAGGTAAAAAATCATCATTCTTAGTAAAACTCTGAAAATGAAAGTTTTGTCCTTCATTTAAAATTTCCATTAATTAACACGATATAGATAATTAAAATATCAGTTTATCTTATCGATACAATTTAACGCGATGCAAAGAAAAGGAGAATTATCTCTCAGACAGTAATATTGTTTAAACAAGTTTCCTAAACTCATAGAATACTTATCATCGATAAGAATTTATAAAAATAATTAAAATAAATACTGAAGAAAAAGAAAAATGTCTTCCATAATTAAAATTCTCTTGAAGTTGAAAAAATGTTCTCTAATAGTTTTAATTAATAATATATTAAAGTTTCGAATAAGATAAATTAAAGAATCCTTAGAGAAACGAAATTAATATTACTAGTTTCATTAAAGTGTCAACACTTATCAGTTAAAAAAAGATGATAAAATAAATTTAGGAAGTATACATTTATATTTAATAAGAGACTATAATTAAAGATATGTTTGAGTTTCTAATCAATTCATTAGAAAAGACACTTTCTTCAGGGCAATTTAAAAAATAAAATTTAAGAGTATGATTTCATAATGAGGATCTATTGACAAAATTAAACAAAAAAAAGTTTCTCTACAGACAAATTATTTCCATAGTTAGATCAGTCCTTCAGCTTAATATAATGTATATAAATTTCTGTGAAGACTACGTTTCTTAGCATTTATTATAATTTCTTTTCCAGATAAAATATAATCTCCCATGAAATGCCTGAAATATAAAAGTTCTTTCAATTTTATTCTTTAATAAAATAAAATTTTAAAAAAAATTAAAGAAATTTTTGTTAATTTTGAAATAGAGAATGTTTATCTTCATTTTTTTCTAGATTGCTCAGTGCTCATTGTTCTATTTCAATATCCTGGAATCACTTTTTCTCAAATTCGTTCCAAATAGTGCCGCTAATTAAGAACAAAAATTTAATAATCACTTATGTAACGATTTATTTCTGAAAGTACAAAAATCTTGCATTTTCATAGCAAAAATGCACAATTTTTGAATGCATAATAAAATGCATTTTTGAATGCATAATTTACATTACGAAAATGCGCCAAGTGCACAACATTTTTAATCTCTAATGCATGAAGAATCATTTTAATCTCTAATGCATCAACATTTTTAATCTCTAATGCATCATTTTTAATCTCTATGCAGTTACAAAATTCTATCTTTGCAACATGAAACAAATCAAGATAAAAAAAATCTCGTTAAGAAACAATCGCAACATGCCCTCATTTTTCCTCTAAATTCTCTGAATTGAAAAAAAATGATCAGAATTAGGCGTTGAAAATCAGAGTGGACCAACACACAATTTTCGCTAGGCATCATACTTTATAAATACGGAACGTGAATTATTCAGAGTCCATCCCTCTGATATAAAACTCTGAAATGGAAAATTGATTCCATTTAGTTGTCCAATGCTTTTACAATGGACCAATCTATGCAATGTGGTAATATTCGACAATCTTGAAATTGAGAAACAAAAATAGCAGTTCGCAAGAGGGTTCATATAAGGTCAGTTATTGTGCAGAAAGATCTTAGTAAAGTTTGTTTCGACGGTATTAAATATTTTTTTTCAAATTGAAATCAATTAAATCTACTTGAGCTAGGGCACGTACGCACTACTAATTTGTTTCAAGATTTTAGATTGTAAAAAACAATATATTACTGTTGCTTATGGCACTTGTCATAGACAAGCCCGCTGATAAAGTCAGATTTTAAGCCGAGTTTTAGCGTCTCAGTAGCACCAACTAGGGACAGAGGTATATCTTAACTACTCCTGCATCATAGCCCTATCCGTCCATCACTGGGCGGACTTTGTTCATACATTTCATTCGTTCTTCCCCAGATCATAATTTAGACCTGAATCAGAGAATGATCACCTCTGATCCAGTACCCCCAGTTGTATTGTCTCGACTTGGAGGACTTTGTGGTACGAGAGACTTATACGTACATCAGCCACCATGTACACGGAGAGTCTTTGGAAGGCAGGGCTCGAACTCACAACTCAAGGAATGCGAATCCAACGCCATATCAACCAGGCTATCACGGCCTCTAAAATTTATCTTAGATCCAAATTTGCCTTTGTCATATCGATCTCTTAGTTGCAAGTAGAATGCCATGCGTGCTTGATAAAAAGTATAGATTTTATGTAGGGTTAGTAAACATAATTTACTTGATTACTCTTTGCATACAACTATTTTATTCTTTCTGAATTGTTCATAGTGTAAAAAGAATAATTTTCTTACTGCAATAATATATAGTCAGATATCACTTAACAAACACCTCTCTTTGCGAGCGAGTTAAAATGAAATTCTAAAATGGCTATTCTCTTAAGAAGCGATATTTTGTAAATTGAGTGGCGAATAGACATCACGATATCAAATACAGAGTCCGGCTTATATCTGATTTTTTTATTAAATTAGAAGTGTAACTATAAAATACTGGAGTAAATAAAACAAAACAAAAAATGCGAGATACTATTTTTAAGTGTCATGGATTTACACAGCGATCTGAGGTAAAAATATTTCAATAATTGAAGAGTGCAAATACAAACGAATTTATTTCGGAAATTATATCATTGCGATTTAAACAGATAAAAAAAGAAGCAATCTGGCGAGATGCCAGTGATGTACAGCATTCAATCCGTTGGGATCTTACGATCACTAGTGAAAGTAATTACAAATAAATATTTGCAATTAGGCTAACTCAAAGACAAGTATCTTGGGGGACAAGGACAAGATTTAAGTAGATTGATTTTTTGAAATCACCAGATATCTACGCAATGGTTCACATTTTCTCGGAAAGGCTAAACATTACTTCCCATACGGATCAAAGAGAAGTAAGTGCAAGGACAAACAATTCTTGGAAGCATAATTTGAGAGAAGGCAAAACTAAATTTTCCAACCACCTTAAGAATTAATTAAGAACCACCTTAAGAACGGACAAAGAAGAAACATTTAATGGTAACCCGGGATCGTTCGAAGAGTTTCAGGATCGTCATTCACATCATATGAGGTATGAATCAGTAGCAAGCTCAGGACAAAGGCATTCAAGAACTCAATCGACATATTCAGGGAGTTTTTGAATTCTGAGGGCTATCAGACTGCTTTTAATTTTGATGGGGTGGTCTCTGCTAGAAAAAGGGGGTCAATCGAGTTTTTACGATAGCAGAGTGGAGGGCATTAACAGGGCACACACCAATGAGAGAATTTTCCATGATGTAGTTTTGTGTCGGTACAAATGTAATTTTTCCCATTTTCGAAAAATTCTGAAATATGGAGAAATAAAAATATTTTTTTCACAACTTCCTTCTAAAAACCATGCATTACAAGAAGTGAATAATAATATTATAAATCTGAGTATTTTTTTAGGAATGAAAAATGCGTTATCCTATTTTGGATTGATCCTATGGGAAAGGATGTTTTACTTAACAAGTGTAACAATTGTCTTGCATTATGAATAAGATTCTAGAAAGAATTATATTCGTTAAGCAAATTTCAATTGTGTTTGACTTTTGGTAACATAAAAATCACTCTGAATATAGCAGAGACTTCGCTATCTGCTGAAAAGAAAAGGTATTAAAGACTATTATTATTTCTACTAATTCCAAACTTTGTTTTAAACTCTAACAATTATATAGTAAGCTGTCACAAGCAAAAATCTGTGAAATAAAAGAGCAGCAAATTTATAAGTGTCCAAAAGCGAATGTTAAAATTATATATCAGCATGATGCAATAAAATTAGGCTGCTCAAACTTAACTGATTTATAGTCAAATATGTAGGTAAGGCAAAATATTCATTAAAAAGGAAAATCTCCTAAGCTTTCAATTTTCAATGCGAGATTAATAAATGAATGGGAAAATTGAATTTCCCTTGTTATATTTGAGTTTGAGGCACCGTAATTACCTTGAATACTGTAGAGACATCTCTTAACGTTGAAAAGCTAAGAAATCAAGCCACATAACAATTTATATTTTTACTAATTCGCAACACCATCCTAAGGCAGCAACAAGGATTCAGCAATGTTATTATTGCAACACTCCCTTAAGTAAAAGTGGCACTTTTTGTGTATTCTCATTTGCCCAAATCTTTATTAAACAACAACCCAGCTTTACCTTCATTAGTCCTCAATTAAAAACGCCAGTCCCCACAACTAAAAAGAATTTGCCTTAGTCGTTATTTGCATAATGACCTTCCATGACCTCCAGCGGCTAAATGAAGCTCTCGGATCTTAGGAGATAACAAAGTTTCAGGAACGGCGAATGAAAGTGCGATTAGGCGCAATTTAGAGATAATGAGAATTTGGAAGTAGAGAAGATTTTAATTGCATATGCAAATGAATCGGACCGAGGCTCGCTGCTGGTGTTTCTATGGGTTACATGGAATAGCGTAACTTATCTGAAATCTAGATGAGATTATTTACTATTAAAAGGAAAGGTGATAAGGACATGGGAGATAATCAGCAGTTTTTATTTCACGGCGCCGAGTGTGTCTCCTATTATTAGCGAATGCAGGTCAGTAGGGGAAAATGGTCGTAAAAAACTATATTCAATTAGCATCGCCATATTCCTAATTGATTCATGGATTAGGGTGTATGTTTATACTTATTTCATTTGGAATTGAAAAATTGGATACAAACTCTAGCATTGTGCACATAGTGGAAATGGAAAAAGGTTATATGGTAAGTGGCAAATTGCACCAGATACTTTGCGGTAATTGATAAAAATTATTCGATTTTGCTTTTTATTACGTTGGTGAACAGATTTTGTAAGTCCCAGAAGCCTTGCATATCTTAGAAAATATTTTGTGAATAAAAAGATAATGTATTTTTTTAAACATATATTCGTTGAAGAAAAGTCTTTTCATTTGAAACTCAATAGTAGAAAGTATTGCATTAATATATAAATTCACATTTTAATTGTTGATGAAATAATGAGCTCAAATTTCAGTAATTATAGACAATGTTGAGCACAATTGCTAATATAAAATAATAATTAATATCTTCAACTCAAAAAATATTGTTTAATTTTGAGTATATTAATCTTAAATATTGAAGGTAATTGCTAATTAACAGGTAAATGAATAATTTCCTACAGAAGTAATAAAAAATCAGAAAGGATATTTAATAAGCTTTATTGTTCGAATTTAATGCTTAAAATAATTTTTTCTAAATTTCATTTGAATTACATTTTACTTCAGTTAGATTGGGCTTGTAAAAAAGTTGCAGAAAATTTTATATTGCAGATTATTTCTTATTTAAGAAATTAAAAATTTTGCTTTTTATATTTAATTTTTCATAGAAGTATGCAAGAGAAAGCATTGCAATAGACGAAAAATCATTAACTCATGATTTTGACGTATCTACAAGTTACAGAAAATCATTAGATAAAAAAAAGTGCATCTGTCTGTTTGGCTGTCAAAATATTAGCATAACTAGAAAATGAAAAGAGCTAGATGGATAAAATTTAGTATACAGATTTCTCATCAAGATTGAAGTTGCATGTCAAATTTGATAGCAAATTTTCAAGCGTCTGTCGGTCTGTACTTTCACAAAGATGTAAATTGATTAATTCGAAAATGCTATGACATAAATACATAAAATTTGGTATATGGTGTTTAGATTGAAGTTGTAGTTTATGTTAAATTTTGGTTTTAATTGGTAAGGATAAAGGCGTCTAAATTACACGTTTTTGTTTCCTGATACTTATATATTAACCACACCTTATCGATTAATCATTAAAGATCGAACGCTGATGGGCTCTTCCGTAATAATTTTTCACCAATACATTTATTAAAGAATATGTGTGAATCTTTCCGGGAGAGCTGATCAGCTGATTAAAATTAATTCTAATAAAAATTAATGAAAGTAAATATTTACTTATTTGTAAAAATGCATGGCGGCAGTAGTACACAGCAAAGAGGAACAAATTTACCAGAGAAGTAAAATAGCAGTTCAATCATAACACCTTACACTTAACATTATAGCATATGACTTTCAATTGATAGTATGGAAATAAACTGCAATTCTTCTAGGGATAGTGGTTGGTAAAAATCCTTCTGAATAAGAAATTAAAAGTACGTATAATTTGCAATGATGAAGGTACTGATAGTTAACCCCTTAATGGTTAATTCTCTAAATTGAAGTGCTTCGTGTATGCGACGCACTAACAGCAGTAGCGATAGTTGGGAAATGAATTAATGGTTTGTGCCGGAGCCATATATGATCCCATAAGCCACACTGATAGTTTTGACTGGGCCCGTATATGCACCCATAGCAGTCAAAGAATTAAACAATATATTCTTATATCCTACTACGCAAATGAATATATTCAGGACAGTTAAGCTATATGGCATGACAATAAGATGCATTCCAATTCATATATTCTACATGGTGAGTATGTGTCTTGTCCTTTATATTCGCCGAACTTACATGCGCTATGCTTCCTGACTGAGAAACATAAAAAAACCATTTTATCTACGACAATCATATATTTCGTTAACCTGCTCGTCGTGTGAATCTATTCAATCATCAATTGAATCTATTCAATCGCCTTCCAACATCATCAGTTGTATAGCCTTGAGGATTACACAATTGATGATGTTGGGAGATGGTGATTAGACTCTTGATTAGATATGTAGAGGAACTCTCTTCAGTATTTTGGGAATCGATTGTTATAGGGCTTAACGTTTAGTCTTCCCTTCCCTCCCTCCCCCCTGTACATGATTTACATCTAATTTTCTTTTTCCAAGTTAATAACAGCGGATTGTGTCACTAAATTAAATGGAAGATTTTGTTCATCTTCTTGTGTATTATCAATCCTTTCATTACTGTTTTTTCTATTTGTTTGAGTACTTACATATAACGTGTATGTATTCCATGATCTAATTCCAATCGATTCATCAATTTCCCATTTTAAATCAATATTTGATTATCAAACTGAAGATACTTTTTCAAATAATTCGCCCAAATGATTCCGGTTTTTATTCTTTCAAGAATCAATGGAATTAAATTCTCAATTAGCTATCAGGATATACAAAATAGCAAAGATAATTTATTGAGATGTATGTAATTATAACATTACTTTTTATACAAAAATTGATGTCGAATTGCAATATTCTGGATCGTTTTTATATAATTCATCTATTTCTTTTAAAAGTTTAAAAAATAATTTTCTTTGTGGTGGAGAATAAAGTATTTTTAATTTATTTCAAATATTTCTTTTTGATATTTCCCTCTTCTTGGATTATATCATATTCATACTCTTAACTTTTTTTCCAAACCTACGGCATATTAAGTCATGTATTTTAAAGGTATTTTAGTTTTAATTTGTTTAAAGTTTAGAATTTGTTTCCATATTTATAACTTATTTACACTATACTTATTCACAAACCTGATTAATTAAGGTAAATATGTCCAATAAAATCAATTTATTTTGATAATAACTTTAAAATCTCTGGTGAAATCGAAATTATTCCTTAAGAAAATTTAGTTTTTTTTTTTAAAAAATATTTGCTTTTATTTTATATTAGCTAAATATTTAATTATGGTAAAGAAGAAATTAATTTGGACATTATAAGAATTTGCATCTTCTCTTTAAAAAGAAAATAAATAAATCGATTACAACAAAGTCGTCTCATGAATGTGGTTTAATAATCAAAAAATATTTAATAAATAAAATTAAATATAATGTCATCCTTGACAACTGGTTCTGAAGTAATGAAGTTTCTAAATTAATAAACCGGGCCTCATTCTCTTATATACTTAAATAAAATAAATTAAAGCAAACTCACTAAAACACGATTCATTTTAACTTGCAAAATTATGACAGCACAAATCATCAAAAATTTTCCAATTAACAAAGGAAGTCTATGCTGCAATAACGAATATACAATATTTTTACTCTGTATTAATATACGCACTCTTTGAGAAGGCGAACTTCCTCTTAAATTGCCCAATAAACCCCTTAAAACCATCATTTCCTGAAAAACAAAAGCGAGGCAGCCCCAGAAAAAGTTATTAGCTGTTGTACCTGCGCCCCTGCTTTATTAATTTATCTTTCAGCAAGGAGTGAGAGCGGGGTTTTGTGAGTTTTAGAAGCAGCTTTAATAATGATCGGTAAGAAGTTTACGGCAGCCATTGCGTTTACGAGACAGGTTGCTTCGTTACATGTCAGTAGGGCACAGCTGGCTCCCTTTGAAAGCGATATTCCAATCCTTGGGGCTGGTGTGTTCTCTAAACTGCGCAGGTTGTAGGTAAGGTTCTGTATAAAAATTACCAGACAAACTATAAAAACTGAGAAAATGACCTCAATGTATGATAAACTTTCTAGAATTACAACTGCATCTTTCCTTAATTAGGTAGATTTCTATTGGAAGAGTACGTATTAATTCACCGATTATGGTCCCTAGAACACAAAATCACCTCCATCGTTCAAACATTTATATACAGGATGTTCTGAAATAGAATGAATATTTTCAAAAATGCATAACATTAAAACAGTTAATCTTAATAAAAATATTCTTGCAACAAATTCATATGTGACGTCATAAATTTTTCCCTCTGACTGTTTTTGGTTTCGCAATTTAAAATATTATCGATATATGGCGTTTTCTTGTTATTGTTCGGCAACAGATTGAAAACTATCCGCGCTTTTGAGAATGCGTTAGGATTGGTTTAATCCATCAAAATAGGGGTGAAAGGAAAGATGAAAGGAGGAGATGTTTACATTTACTAGTGTCTACTGTTCTTCAACAGATTCTGAGACGATCCCTGTCTAATAGGAAAAATCCAAGGTCAAAGGGAACACCGGAAATGCACTCATCGTTCCGTGTCTCATCCCTTTATGAGATGGAGTCGTCGAAATGTGGTCCTCTCAGAATCCATTGATGAACAGTATGCATTTTTGAAAATTGTCAGTCTATTTCAAGACACCCTGTATATATATTATGCGTATGATCCTTTGCTCATGTTATCTTGTAAATAGGATAACTGCAGTAATTTTATTTGGATTTTAATTGGCTTGGAATATGTTGTTTAAAATGTAAAAATTTCGGACGAGTCCGTAAAACACCCATCTAGCTCAAAGTGGATGGAAATGGTGGAGAGTTGAAATTTCATTTCGCTATAACTTGCTTAATATTGATGATAAGAAAATTAGCCGAATTAGCGCCTCACTAAGATGAATAACTTTTTTATTTAAAGTTTTTCCATACATGCAATATCTTAAAAATTAGAAGCTAAATGTGATTTTCAAGCCCTAATTTTGACTAACATCGTTTCCAGATTGTAGCTTAGATGTAAAGGAATCTGTCTTCATCTGAGATGATTTTTTTTAAATGTTTCCATATACAATATAGACAAAGAGAAAGTATTCATCAAAAGATTCGACCTGAAGATTTTGACGAACGTCTACGTTTCTGTTTTACCTGAGGCTTTAAGTCTATTCTTGGAATTTCATCTGTTTCTTCATATGACTCAATATCTCTTTGTTCTAAACACATGAAATAAGACTTGTCGTCTTTTTAAATCAAATTTGTAGATGGATGTTGCATTTTGAAATAAATTATCCACAGGAAATTTATCTGTCCGAGAATGCATGAACATAGCCGAGAAAAATTAAAATGTCAAACAGTGTCAAATTTGAGATGAAATCCGACAAGTAAGTGATTAACTGCATGCTCCAGGTATCTCAGGAAATTTTTAAAAAAAAGAGCTTATTTTCTTAACTATCACTATTAGTCAGATATTTCCAGTTGCAAAGTTTTATCAAATAAGATACTTAAATGTATGAAAATATTTTGGTTACTGTACAGTAAAATAATAAAAGGTTAAAAAAATTGTTTTTAATCGGTCCTTCCGGTGAAAACATGTCATTTAATAAAATATTTCTCTTATTTATATCTATGCACATGCAAAATTCTATGTTTCTATTTTTTGTTTGCACATGCAAAATTCTATGTTTCTATTTTTTGTTTGCACATGCAAAATTTCTATGTTTCTGTTTGTAAAATTTGCTGAGATACAGTAAGACAAATTGCATTGCATTGATTTAAACCGTTTATCCATATTTCAGAATAGTATTTGAACTAAACTTTCTGTGTAATTTTCAGGAATAATACGCACAGCGAGAAAGATTACTAGCGTAGAATCAGAAAATAATAAAGTTTATATTATCATTAAATTTTAAAAAATATGCTCGGATAATATTTTTGCCAATAAAATGCTCAGATAATAACATGTTCAAAATGAGTAACTTCGACATCTAAAAAAATTGCATTCTTTTAGATGCGCATATGCAATCGAATTTATTACTTGTGACATAAAAAGTTTTTTTTTTATTTGTCAGTAAATATTTAGAGAGCGGGCACTGATATAGCCAATTCATCCTTCAGTTAAGACATAATGGCATATTACTAACGGAATATATTACTTGCAATTTATGATATGGTTTTACAAAATATAACCAACCAAATATGGTTTCTAAAAATAGAAATACACAATACATTTATAGGAAATTTCAACTAATAATGAACCTCTTGAACGAATAATAGATTTTTACCATTCCAAAAATTATCTTTTTCGAGATTAATGTTTCTATTCCAATTGAAGAAACGTTCGTCAGTCCAAAATTCTTTTCTCGGAAAAAAAGAATTTTATTTTACCTGAAGTGGGTCGAATTTCAAAATTTTAGAGATTGATTGATTATGAATTTTATATATTAATCCTATATTGATGTCAGTTATCTATTAGCGATATATATTATTAAGCTATTCTCGATGAAGTTTGTATTACTCTACAAAAAATAGGCATCACGCTTATGTTAAGGATAAATCGTCAGTATGTCCAAACTTCATAATTACTGAAATATGCCATTCATTTAGAAAACTCCCAAGTGCTAGCAAATAATTTTATTTCCTTTCTCAGTATTCCAGTACTTCTCTGAGGTATCTTAAATATTCAGTTTCTCGAATTTCTATTCTTTTCTTTATTAAGTCGATGTTGCATTTACTGACCAATGAAAGTGAGTAACAGTATTGCTTAATCAAGCAAATTTTTTAGAATTCATGCTGATTGGATGATATATGATTAGACAAATACTTATGTACAACAGTTATTTTACATTGACTAAATGAGCATTTATGAAATAAATATTTTCATCTAATTTTGTGAATAGACCTTCTAAATTCAAATGTTTCTCTTCATTTTCTTAAAAGAAATATGAAACTTTTTATGAGAAAATAAGAGAAACTTTTGTTAATTGACATTTTTCAACTGTGAGGGAGGTATAATATTTTAAATATTTTTACTGTTAACCTTCTTAGGAGCCAAAAGGCCTTCATATAATTACACATATTATTTAATGAAATTTTGTAATCGAAAGTATGCGTCTGGATACAATATTTAGAGAAATAAATTTCGTACCAAGTTTCTGGAACACCCTGTATATACATACATTTATACAAATTGAATCTTAAGGTGGTAATAATGTTATAATTTGATAATATTATTCGACTACTAATTGATATATTGTTCAAAGCTCTCGAAAATCGAAATAATCTTAAAATTCCGAAATGTATAATACACTTTAAAATCTGAATATTTTGAATTAAGTTGCAAATTAATAGTTATGATGAAGATTCAGAAAAACAAAGATTCTTAAATTCAGAGATATAGGACCAGCAGAAGGATACTTTACACATTAATTTCAAGATTTCAAGTAACACCGATATCTTAAAGTGAAACTCCTTGTGCAGACTAGATAAATGCTCCAAGAAATACGATATTTACCTTTCAAAGTATATGAGCAAATAAGACGAATATATCTTCAGTAAGATATGCTCACTTAAGATAAACAACTTGACTAGACAGAAAGGTATAGCTTCCTCGGGGTCTGCTTAGTAAAAGAGATAAAGAGATACCCTTTGCAATCCTTTACCAACCTTCCATTTAATCAGGTCACTAACCTATCAGGAGCTCTGCTCCTCTCAAGGAAAACTTTTTAAATTAAGACGCAACTTAAAATTTAAGCTTCAATTAACGTGATGCATAATTCTACAGTTAAACTAGCAAAAGGTTCAAGCCCCGGCCGGGGCAGAGAACATACTGCAGCGACGTCTGTTTGCGCCCTTAACGAAGCGAGTTGCTTAAAGCTAAGATGTTTGTGCCTCAAATCCCAAAAGCCTTTTATAAATTAACCTTATCTTTCGTTTGTCGTAGCTAGCTGACTAGGAGCGAAACGAAAGGTCTTAGTAACTAATTGCGCACTGCATTGTAAGTGGATTCGTTGCCCGCGCTGCAGCTTCCTCTTTTGCAGCAAGAATACTGGAACTGACTCCCAGCCCTATTTCAGTCGGACTGAATAGTTTAGTAAATGGATCTCTGAAATAACAAGGAATTAGACTTTCTGAGTCTGGAATAGAGTATTTTGACTTTAACTTTTAAATATCATTAATAAAGTTTATCGGAAGTGCCGTGGAGAAAATAGTGCATTGTTTATTAGGAGACAGGCTTTGATTTCATCGGGGGTGTAAATAAGGGATGAAGTTGTTATCGTTATTTTTCAAAACAAGTGATAATTAAATTTCTTAAGTAATAATAGTAGATTCATAACAGCATTTCATTATTTTTTATTGTACTTTCAATAAAGGATGCTTTGTAAAAAATATATTAGAATTTCCTTATTTATTTTTCTTTAAGTGAAAACATGTTAACATGTTTCCACATGAAAATATATTAACCCTCCAGCTGCGCATCCCACGATTTCCGCGTGTTGGCAATCAGCTCATTTTCTGTTGCATTTAGCGTTTTACGCAGTTTAGGATATTTATTTTTATGATTACAGAGTTTTATTATATTATTATCGTGTAACATATAGTATCAGTTCACTTTCTCTGAAAAATATTTGAACTTATTTGGAAACATTGCATCTAAATACTGATTTGAAAGAATTACGCAGCCAGAGGGTAAATATTGATTATAGCTAAAACCAATCCTTATAAAATTGGTTTTCTTGAACATCACTGTAAAACATGCCAAAACCAAAGTCATACAAATACATTATACGTTATCTTATATTCAGTTTATGCACAATTTAAATATTTTAATCTAGCCCCAAGAAGCATCGAATTGTTCTTTATGCCTATATCGGCATTCATATAAATTGCTCAGAATAAATACAGATAAAGGATATAGACGTGTTATAATTGTTTAAAAAATCACTGTTCTTAATCTCATTTCATATTTAAAAAAAATGTTTGTGAGATTGATATTTTAATCTTCTCTCTGTTAATACGGCAAAACTTGGACATGCAAGTTCTTTACTGATGGGGCGGTTTCTCATTTAAATAAATGATTTAGGATATAAAACGATTTATCATTGATGGTGTCTTCCAAAGAAAAGGATATTTCTTCCTGTATTAAATATTATTAAAAAGTTATCTCAAAATAGAGCCTTTCTTTTAAGTCTCTCGTAATGATGTTCTCTTTCTTATATTGCCCATTTCGCTTGCAAGCTTCTTTAATCTTGGAAACATTATAACTAAAACTATATCTGAAAGCAATGAAGCACAGTTAAAATAAATCATTTTAAACTAACTAATCTCTAAAACACCAGAAAATATTCAAAACTTTACAATACCGGTAGTTGCTTCGATGAAAAGATATAGAATCTATACGGTTTTCCTTTGATATCTTTGTTATTCAACAAAACAAATATTTCCTTAAGAATTCGGAGAATTTTCTAGATATATAGCTTAAAAGTAATATGTTTTCTTTGGGCCCAATGCATTAAATTGAATAAAGAGCATCACATTTTCCCTGGAGGTAGATTTTCAACTCGAGATAACTATGATACGATGTTACACTATATTTTATACTTCATAAGTTTTATGTTCTAAAGTAAACACGTTTTCAAAGATAGATTATGATTATGTTATACCAAATTATATATATAGTTATTTTTAGTGCTTTAGATTGAGATATCTTTCGAAATATTTCCGCCAATATTTTTAAAAAAATGTGCCAGTTGAAATGTTCAGAAAATTTGAATTGTTTGTTTATTGAACTAAGAAATTGTCATATGCATCAAATGATAGAAAAGGAAATAACAATGTGAAGTTATCGGTAGTTTTTAATTTCTTTTTTAATCATTTTGTTAACTATAACATTAACACTAAACATATCAATGCTTAATACATATTATTTTTACCATAGCCGTTCAAGTGACCGGGCTTTGTTTCTTGGTTGAATGTATAAAATATGAATGTTAGAAAGGAAATAAACAAATTAACTTCAGTGTAATTAAACAAAATTGTATATTGTCGATTTCTACGTATTACAAATTCAAAGAATAAGAATTTTTAATTCAATGTTTACAGGCAGATTCAATATACATTTAATAATGTAATTTAATACATTTAATTACATTCAATACATTTAATTCAATATATACAGGCAGTTTCCAATGTACATTTTCCGCAAACATATTTTTCACATATAGAATAAATTTTGTTGGTTTTATTTTCATTGCAATATCCCATTTGACATTTTTTACGTTAATAAGAATCTGTAATAGATTTAGGCACCGATCGTTTCGTATTTGTTCTTTATTTTCTTTGTTCACGGGCTTCAGAAAATCGGCGGCATGTTCTACTACTAAATGGAGTAAAAAATCTTGTTTCGAGATATTTTCGTCTGTCGTTTGCTTGTACAAAATCTAGGCACTTATGCCAGTTAAATCACTGAGCAACTAACTAAATACAATACGTTGAATAAGCATTACATTATAATTTCTGATTCAATAATCTTATAAAGCAATAAATTGTTCTCCAGGACAAACGACCGGTTATGGTAGAAAACCGTATACGACAATTATTACTCAAAATAAACAATGCAAAAAAAACTGTATGTAATTCTTAGAAAAAGTCATGAAGTCAAATGTGCAAAAGCGATAAGATGATATGCGCATTTTCGACGCAAAAGTTCATAATCGGTCATTTGAACGGTTATGGTATGTTTTGTTTTAAAAAAATCAATTTCTTATCTTGATAACAGATCGAACATGCAACATATCTGAAACTTTATGAAATAACCATAGGGTAAAGATATCACCTCTTCTAAAAAAAACGATGAAAGTGTGTGTTTGGGTGTTTTGACATTCTACAGACCATACTTTTCGATACAGACTTATCAAGCACATATTTTGGAAGGTGGCAATAGCGATTTTTTTTTAATTTAGTTAGAATTTTACTTAAATAAAAATTAAGCGAAATGACGTTTTTTCAACATAACTTTCAAAATCATTATAGCAAAAAAAATGATTATTTGTACCATTTCAAGATTTAAAATTATTTTAATTATGCCGTTTTGATAGTCGTGCAAATTTTTACTAAATTTTGAAAGATTATGATTTTTTTATAATTTATTATTATTATTTACAAGATATATTCGCCCTAACCCTCATACAGAGGACATAAGCGAAATTGTCTCATATATGAAACATTCTACATAAGCCATAGTTAAAGTTAGAATGTGAAGACAGCCAGCAAATTAAATAAACTGGCTCTCAAAGTGGGGCTTCTAAATAGTAAATTTACGAATGGAATGGAAAAATCTCCAGTTGTTTGAAAGGCAGTAGAATATTATTACTAGAAAAAACAGTAGATCTGATTTAAGGATCAGCTCTTAAAGGATCTTTGACATTATGCATCATCTGATATGAAAGCCGAAGGCCAATTGGAAGATCGCTATGGTTGGCATCTAAAAAGATAAAGGGTTCGAGACTCGAATACAAGAACATCGATTAGAAAGTAGATGATAGGAAACATTTTGTAAATTCCGATGAATCACGTTCCCAATTGCACCATTTAGATGAGAGAGTGAAGATATGGCGGAGACAAAAACCAAAGCATGGCTTTTAATTGCAAGGATGCAACCGCTCATGATAGTGGAAGCACCTTGATACTTTCAGAAAGATTTTCCCTATATGCTTTAGTTTTTTTCCTTTCATAAACATCTGAGCAAAAAGACATCAATCATATTGTTACAAATCTGTTATGTTGCTTCCCAGTCCGGTTAGTTCAATAACTGGAAAGAGGCTTTTACGATCAGCTCTGTTGGATGTCAATCGGATGACGAATCAGTGATCTCAGAGGTTGGTGACAAACTAGGCAAGGCAACCATTTGGTTACGAATTTGGGGACTTTGGCGACAAAATAGATAATACTGGAATCTTCCAGAATTTTGGTGATAGAGCTAATAGGAACTGAGATATGCCTGATTGTTCCAGGACTTTCTCTGCCCTCCTCCGGGAACTATAAAAGGCCGGCAGTCTCAAGCCGAAGTCATTCGTGTATAGAGTCGTAGAGAAGATAGCCAAGCAGCGGCGGAATAGTTATCAGTCCAGCGAAGCGCAAGCTTTGTGTGGAGCTCAAGTGTTTGGTGAATTGAGCTGCGGGCCGAGGCTGGTGTTTATTGTAGAAACAATGCCGAGTTGTATAGTAGTGTATCGGCAGTTGAATACAGCTAAAGCGAGGAGACAGTGGGGAATTTTAGGCATTTGGGGAGATCGTACAGGGTAGCTATGAAAATTCCCTCCTTCTGTTGAATTCTGTCTGGCCACTTTGTGTGTTGTAGTTGTTATTAGTACGGATTACTACTTGTGGAATACTGTTTGTTGTAGTGTGCCACTAGTGTTCGTCTCGACTGTATATTTGTCGTCTTTCTTTACTGGGGCCTGTTAATTGTCTCTCATTCTGCTGACAAATTGAAAAAGTACTCCGAATTCCGTAACAATATATGTCTTGCTGATAATTAAGTGCATTCTATTATGGTGTCGTTTTATTCCGGTGGCGTCCTACCATCATGCTTGCAATGTTTTGACAGGATTGCAATCATGATGCAATCAATCAATTGTAACGATTAGATTCAGAAGTAAAAAAGAGAATATAATTTACTTAGGTGATCTTCAGTATGTCTGATTTCAATCTATTTGAGTTTTTGTTGAATGAAAGTAAAAATTCCAACACGTGTCTATATCCACAAACATTATGGAAAAGTCCTTTGCAACAAATATGGTTCCGAATTTCCAAAATAATCAGTCTATGCCCAGAAGAATCAAATTTAATATAATCAAAAAATTGCTGACAAGGTACGATTTTTAAGCAGATATTCTGCATTTTAAAGCTTTTATAAAATTCCATTAAGTATTGTTGTATCACGAAATACAGCACTTCACTCAATGATGAATGATTTTTAAGTAAAAATTTCCAAAGTTAGAATTGTTTTAAAGCCATTTTGAAATTTAAAAAAATATATTCTTTACTCATTTATATAATGTTGTTATTTCGAAGTAAGTTTAAATTATTTGCTGAAAAATAAAGGGAAAA